>SRPS01000192.1:0-57304 GCA_018360175.1 Claviceps arundinis
CGAGGCTCCTGATAAGTCTTCAACTCTATACTCCGTGTTGGGCTATAATAACGCCAACTTTCAATTTCATCCTCGAACCTACGCTCTACCTACACTCTGTCTACCTACACGCGTCTGCGAATGCATCTTGTAAGGTGACTCGACCATCAATGGAAGTACCTATCTGGAGCTAGCAGGGGTCTGCGTGTCACTAACCGTTTTGGGAAAGAGGGCAGGGTCAAATATGAAGTTTTGGCAGGGTGAAATAAGGTCTCCCAAGAGTCAAGACTCAAGAGACGTCATTCTGCTTGTGCTCCCACCTTCCCTCGTGGCCCCCTCGCCACAAGACGTCACCGACTCCACATGAACACTTGGCACTCCCGGTCCAGACTCGATTGGGCTTTCAACCAATTCCACAACTTGCTCCCTTCCTTGTCCCCAAACTTCAAACAGCGGCCACCAATGCACGCCTCCACTTCGAGGTCACACAAGCCGCTGACCGAGATGCAAGTCAAAGGCAAATTCGTGCTAGTATGCACCTAAAAATGAGTTTGCCTTTGTTCTGCTAGGTTCCGGCCGCCGATGTACAATACATCATGATCTTTTGTTGTTTCTCTCTGTTCCTCTTTCGACCGCTCTGTTAAGGCAAAATTCAGGCGAAGCGAACAAAACGGAGTTGTCTGGCCATGACGTCATTGCTTTCGAGGGAGTGATCGCAGATGATTCTGTGAAGACTTATACTATGCAATAACAGCACGAAGAGGCAGTGGAGCACGTAAGGCATGTAAATGTGAGAAAAGTTAGTTAGTTAGGCGAAGACGCACAAGCCCGTGCAAAATGACCGCTACATGTGGTCCCATCCCCATCCCACTCACTGCGTGTGACGGCGAGTGAATTTTATGAAGATACATACCTCGTAGAATACTGCCAGCCACTCTCCCTTGCCTTGCTGCCTCTTTGGATTCTTTCAGGGGATATCTGCTGCATTTTTATCCAATGCGCGCAGAAAACGATTGGTAGCACGATGGTGTGCTCGTCAACGTTGGTGCATCATCAGACCCTCGGCCGTAACACGTCAACTCGTACCCCGTGCATCTCACAAAAGTCATCAAGTTGCTAGAAACCACCGATACAAGAAAAAATGTGGGTGAACGAATCCACGTAGACGCACGATTGGTCACGATGGGTGCGCCATGAGATCATCTCGTTCGACTTGAGCACTCACGTGTCTGTAAAGGTACTTTACTTGGCAAAACGAGAGGAGAGGTAGTAGGCTCATCCTCTTTTGTCAACTTCTCTAACTATGGTCTTCGCTTCCGTGGATCCCTATTGTTGTAGGTTTTTATAATTCTCTGCGCTTCCCATTTCCTCGTTTGCTATTGTCATCTCATCGCGAGAGCTTGCTCTGGAGAGTGGCCATGTACTCGCCGGTAAGAAGACATGGAGCACACGAAGACGCGGATCGTTGAAGGAGGAGAGCCAGACCAGCAAAGGTACGAGAAATTACGAAGTGCCTGCTGCTGTCCTACACTTGTCAAAGAAAACAAGATCAGGAGCTCTTGCTGCTGTGGTACACCTGGGAGAGACTTGGAAGCAAGAAGTAAAGGATGAGAGCATGGATACTAGGGCAGGCAAGGAAAACACTTGAAGTCGGGCTGCTTAAAAGTCAGTTATACGGTTCGGGATACGGCATGAAGCACCTTCTGCTTGACCCTTAGGGGCATAAGCTCTAGCTATATGCGCCTTTGTTATCTGGTTATGCTCGAGCACCCGGTACCGTTATAGGCAGTTACACGCCAACGTGAATCGTTCAACACGGTGATCATTTATTTTTACATCAAGCAGACCCATTTGACTTGCCTAGAGGGTCGCATCTGCTCTGGCGACTCGCGAGCTTTATACGTACCATTACTCCAAACACCGAAGCTGATAAAACCTGGCTTGATTCGATTCGACGATTCTGACAACGTCTTCATAGACTCTTTCTCGACCTTTCTGATCTCTCATCCACAGCATGGTGACATGGTCTGAAATGTCACCAACATGCCGAGAGATAGGTTTTAGGACATGGAAAATGGCTGGAGCCTGGAATTGGGGGAGCAGGTGGCGGATATGGTTGGAAGTGACTCAAGTGAGTTCTCATATTTTCCCATTCACTTCCACCCCGTATGCTCTTCAAACGACGGCCCATCTTTCGCTTGATCTTTCGTTGCTCGCCGCCGCTTGTTCGAGGTGCTCATGATTCAAGACTCCTATCCCTACATTCGTCCTCTCCATATTGCGTAGCATGTATCGTCCTTGGCTCAGAGTAGGAAACCAGAAGCGAAGAAAGAGAGAGCCCATTGTCCATCGTCACACACACACTGTGATACACACATTCACTCACTCACAAGCGAATAAATGGAGGGAAAAGAAAAGCAGAGCACCAAATCCATAGCTTGACGTCTGTCCAAAATACCATACAAGCTCACCTTGACATACATCGACAAGAAAGCTCACCGACCGGCCATCAGGCTCAGGAGGACTTCACCATATACGTTTGTGGCACAAAAGAATGGGCGCAGCCGTCTGGCCACTATTTTGTGCTGTACATGCCCCTATATACCCTGCGATAACATTCTGAACTAGACTCTCGACGAGAAAGCATCCGTTGGGCTGATGACACCTCATCCTACGCCCCAAGGCCGGCAGCAAGTCGAATTATCTGTCCACAAGATCTCACGACATGGCTAGAGAATGTCTCGAGGCCGGCTAACGTCCTTCGCGAGCAGGATCCGATGAGCCCCTCTCATTCAAATCCGATGTGAGTGATGCAGAGATTCGGCCTGAACGAACCTTGTGGCTCTCAACCCGTTTGTCCTTCCACTTTTCTCCGTATTGTATGTTTTGATATCGCATTGTCGGTAGTATGTAGGGATCACGATGTGAGCTCTGACTCCGTACTACAGCGATAGCTACGTTGTGTGTCCTCTACACAAGTAGACAGATCGAGAATGGATCTGTTCATGGCGTCCAATATATAGCTCTCACTGCGGCAAGGAGCCCATCATCCATGGACTAATACGTGCTCTCTTCCCAACGATTCTTCCGTCTCTTTGTCCCTTATTTCCGTTTCATTCACGGCCGTAGTATTATCCCTTGGTCCTTGTCATCTTTGAGACAGAGTTCTGTTAGGTGCACGTCAGATACATGCCATGTAGGCTACCTAGGCGGCCACCTTCCAGATCAGCAGAAGCAAGGCTATCTATGTATTGTATAGATGGTTCATCGACCTGCAATGCTAAAAACAGCTTTGGTCCACAAGGGAAGGTACGCATGTCAGGAAATGAGGCAGATATACACAGACATGTACGTAGAGCGATGGCCGCGAAGGAACTCTATCTCGTCGAAATGCAGTTGGATATCATGAGCCGATTCGGATGTTACGCGATTATCGGACTGCACGTAGGTGGGCTCTATTGATCTCTGGTCCATTCTAGACGTCCGCTTCCACATGACAATCAGACGGTGGTGCGTCTCAGCCTGAGATATGTACATACCTGGGAGATGCCCAACCAGACAACCTGCAGAGACAGCGAAAGTGCAAAAACAAGAAAAGAAGAGAGGGGCGGAAAGACCCATGATGGTTCAACCCTTGTTTCGAATTACGGATACGACCCCTATCCTGACAGCCAGCGGCAGTCCCTCATCTATGCACCAGAACCCAACCCAGCCGGCGCAAGAACCCCTCCAATGCCACGAATAATCCTCTACTTCCACAATTTACCCAATGAAACCTCCTTGTCATCATGCTTGTTCAAGATCTTGGCAGTAGCCAGCTCAAAGTCCTCCTGCGTGACATGCACTCTCCTTTCCCGCAGAGCATACATGCCAGCCTCGGTGCACACACCCTTCAGCTCAGCCCCAGAGCAGCCATTCATCTTCTCAGCAATCTTGGCCAAGTTGATACCCCTCGTGAGGTTCATCTTGCGACTGTGAATCCTCAGAATATCGGCTCTTGCCTCAACGCTGGGCGGCGGGAACTCGATTTTTCGGTCGATTCGACCGGGACGCAGGAGAGCCGGGTCCAGGATATCCAGACGATTGGTCGCCATGATGATCTTGATGTTCTTGGTGGGCTCGAAGCCGTCGAGCTGGTTGAGCAGTTCCAGCATTGTGCGCTGAACTTCTGAATCACCGCCTGAAGAGCCTTCTACTCGGGAAGATCCGATGGAGTCAATCTCGTCCATGAAGATGATTGAGGGGGCGTGCTCTCGGGCCATGATGAAGAGCTCGCGGACCATGCGGGAACCTTCACCAATGTACTTTTGCACGAGTTCTGAGCCAGAGACACGAATGAATTTACAGGCGGTGTGGTGGGCTACGGCTCGGGCGAGCAGCGTCTTGCCTGTGCCGGGGGGTCCATAGAGAAGGACTCCCTTGGGTTGAGCGATTCCGAGGGATTCAAATAGCTCGGGGTGCTTGAGACCGAGTTCGATGACTTCTTTGATTTCCTTGATTTGTTGGTCCAGACCACCAATCATGTCGTATGTGCTGTCTGGTACCTTTTCTACCATCATGAGAGAGACGAGCGGATCGACGGAGGACGGCAGGAGCTTTTCGAGCTTGTAGCTGTCTGAGACGAGCGCGACACGCTTGCCGGCTGTAAGTTTGGTGACATCAACGTTGTCGGCAACATCAACCACTGCGGCGCAAGCGTGTTAATATTTCTGCTGAGAAACCAAAAGCATTGCGAAATACAGCGGGAAAGGGGTGGACGCAGTTGCATCTTTATATATGTCCTCACCATATTTTCCTTCCGGGTGAACCTTGACCAGGACTTTGGTGGTGCCCATGACCTTGACCACTTCACCAACATACGAGCCGGGCTGTTGGAGCAGTCCCAGCTCTTCTCTAAGTAACCGTACGCGGGAGTTGTAGTCGTTCCGCTGGGCTTCGAGACGGCGCAGAGCTGCTTGACCCTTGAGGATCTCGAGCTTCATCGCCTCGATCTTGTTGTGGTAGTACTCGTCGAGCGCCATGGTTGAGATGCGCTCTCCGAAGGAGGAATTGACGAAGGGAAAGCGGTTGCGGATGCAATCGATGGATTCAGCGACGTATCGGAAGTACTTGTGTGATGGGCGCTGGTGGTTACGACAGATGAGGTTAATCGGAGCTGGTTGCTGACGTACAAGCTGATGGAGACGAAGCTGGCTTCACAAAGCCAAGGCTGCAGGCGTCTCGTAAGCATAGGCCCGGATAACGAGGCTGGTGGCGAGGCTGGTGAGGCCTGACACTAGCCACAGCTACAAGGCAAAGCTTCTCGGAAAAGTGGCTACGGCGCGAGGGTTTTGCCGCTCCGAGGGGAATGTGGCATTGTGGCCATCGCGGGCACCAAAAGTTCCAAAACTGCCGAAGGTGGCGTTGCCCGCAGGGGTACATAGGTATCTACGTACCTACAGAGTACGTATGTATCGGTCATGGCGACAAAGCTGAAGGTTCCAGCCAAGACTCAAGAGGCTTGCCAAGTGGCAGACAGCCGCTAATTTCTCTCGCCAAGTGCCAGGCTTGACAGTACTATAAAGCAATGCTATGTATGTTGAGGCCTCGAGGTGTCGCATGCACAACCATAAATACTCTAGACACTACAAGGAGTTAAGCTTGACCAGATAAGCTTGCGTACATCTCCGGGACGCGACGTGGGCCACAGCGTAGTATTCCTAAATGTGTGCATGTCACTCAACTCTGATTGAACGATCCAGTATGCCTACAAAGCAAATCGCTGCCAAGCCACAGGATTGACGTTTGTGGTGTGCCCATTGTATGTATGGCATATGCAGCCAAGGAAGAATACCAGGAGCACCGCGGAGATGTTATTATGCATCTTCAAGACTTCAACAGGATTCTTGTGCGATGCCTAGAAACGTCTGCCGTGGAATGTGCCGTTGACCTGAGATAAACATACCTTGGGTAGGTATGTAGTGCGACGGCGGGAGAGTTCAAGGGCTATCGGCCGTTCTTGTTGGGTTGGGCAGGCAGCTCTTTGCTCGGTCGTTTGCCAAAGCCGAGGCGCACTTGAATGTAAATGCGTGTCGTGTCTCTCCCTTCGGAGCAGGTGATGCCCTCAGAGGCTCAGCCGCAGGACGGAGACTATGAGAGACACGGAACGCGATTGTCGAGAGGTGGACCAGACTCCAGAGACAAAGAGAATATCAGGTGGACTCGGGAGTCGGGTGATTCTTTTGGCGTCATTTGGCCGAGGAGCCTGGCTTGATTATCCCTGGACCCTGCTGCTGCTGCTTTTGGTCTCCCGGCCGTTTTGTTGTAACTTGTGGCAGCTTCTGTCGAGAATTAAGTTGTATGTACGGAGTACGGAGTCACTCTTATGTATAATAACTTCCAACGTTCCCTCCACTCAACTTCCCAAGTGACCTCATCGCACGTGGAGCGCTCACGAGTTACAAGTTACAACACGCGTCCAAGTCCAACCCCATCTCGATTCTCCACCGAATAAACCCACCAGTCAACCACCAATGCACCATCACATCATCCTTCCATCCACCGCCCATTCACCGTTATTCAGTTCGTAGTTGGGAGCGCTGCCCAGCCACCTATCGCAACAACCCCTGCTGACTGTCGAGTCCTTCGTTCGTCATCCTCTCGTGGAGTCGTGGCACCACATCCAGACCCGTTGGTGTCGCGTCGGTTGGCCGCTCTAGACTCGGTTACCTCTAGTCGTTTTGGTCGCCTTGCGCTATCCGCAGCAGCCTCGTAGCGGCAACTGTTTGTCAACGTTTTCCTGGCTTCGCCTCCACTCTAGCTTGTCATGGTTCTTTGTTTTTAATTTCCTTGGGAAACCCATCGAAAAGCCCATTGCTAGCCTGACTTAAAACTTCGAGCCTCCAGACTCAGCCTGACGCGCGCACGAATGCAGTTCGTCGCATTCTAAGACATATTTGTTGTCTTTGGCCGTCGCCCCCTGTCGGCTTGTGCTCACTTGCTTCTTCCTTGTCGTTGTACAACATCGATCTGTCAACCAAGCAGGTCTCCTACGACGCAGAATACCTGTTTGGCCACGGTGTCGCCTCGCGTGAACCATGGATCCTTCACATCAAGACGCGTCTGCAGGCCGCCGTCAAACTGTTCAAACATCGCCCACTGATGCCAGCAACAATGCCCGCGACTCCACGGCCGGTCAGCCAGGCGATGGCTTCGGGGAGAGCTATCAATCTACTGAAACCGTGCGTCACCGACCTGAACCCGGTGCTGGATATGGTATGTGCTACAGCCTACACCTCGACCTCTGCTGGGATGGGACGGTCTCCCCCATTTTTTCCCATTTCCTTTTTTACTCCCTGCGTCAAGTAGTTGAATGCTGCTAGTATCAACCTCTGTGACTAATCTGACATTGACTCCTACTAGGTTCCATAAACATTCCGGCAACCGCGAGTAGCAGCCAAACGCGAGGCGAGTCTTCACAAGAGCCATCTACTCCGAGAGGCACACCCCAGCCAGGACGACCAGGATTCAAGCCACCTCACAAAGTCAAGTCAATTTCTCGTTTGCGAAAACCACCCATGCCACGAAGAACCTCGTCCAACACTCCCCATCGAGGCGATGTTTTTTCTGCCGATGATGACCTACACGAAGTCGCAGCGGAGCGCCAAGGATACTCTACCCGCCGAAGATCTCAGCAGCAAGTCACAACCCTATCGCGCATCCAATCGTATCGCGCCGCCGAAGCAGAAGAGGATCCTGATACTCTCGCTCGGGGTGGCGTGCCAACAATAACGACAGAGGAAGATGAGGAGGAGCAGGAAAGCAATGTTGAAGAGCCAATCGAGGAAGAGCCCATCGGGTCAATATCCGAAGACGAAGACGAAGACGAAGACGAAATTAGTGACGCTGAAAGCTTCACACTCAAAGATAGACAACAGGCAATCAATGAGACACATCCCTTTGGTATCAGGGTGTGGAAACCCGCGCTGTACAAAAAGGATAGATCTATCCAAAAGTTTGCCCAGGCGGACATTCATTCCCATCCCGGCGGTCGCGTCAGTCGATGGCTGGTTCTCTTCAATGTCGTCTGGACATTGATGTTTGGCTGGTGGATGGCAAGTCTTGCTGCATTTGGCGCCGTTGTGTGCCTTCTTTTTTCAGCAGCCCCTAGTGGCAGAGAGTATGGCAGAGTGCTGTGGGGTCTGGCAGGATATCTCTTTTATCCCTTTGGCAAGTTTGTGCGCCTTGAAAAGGATGAAGCCTACCTGCACGAGGACCAGGATGAAGGCAGAACTATGGCCGAGTATGAGCAGTGGCAGAATGGCGACCTGGAATATGGCCGTCTCTTCTTTGGCCCTGACCGAAACCGATCGATTGTTGGGCGATCTCGCCGAAGCATCGATTCCGAGCACAGCGAGACGGAGAGTTTGTTGGGACGAGGAAGGCGTGGCGCATCTTGCGAAATGCCCCCTCGGATGAAGAGACGGCTGTTTGGCCGTGGCGAGTGGAACGTTGGGCGTGTCATCTTCTTCGTCTTCTTTCACTGTCTCATCTCGCCGTCTCTGATCATCACGTCGGCCATTTGCTGGTTTCTCGTCTTTTGGATTCCCATGGGCAAGGTCACGATTCTCCTTTTTGACCACCTACGCCGTCATCCTCTGGCGCTGTCGTTTGAGTCGCACATGGACTACATGCGAAGTGATGATGCCGCCGACTCAACCATTCTGGTATGCACGTACCGGGCTGTTGGATCAAAATACTGGAAGTACACCGTGGACGGGACCAATATCTTCCTCATCAATCTCATGGCGGTTGTCTGCTTTGTCATCTTTGATTGGTGGGTTCTAGAGGGCGTCTTGCACTGGGAGAACTTCATCACATCGCCCGCCTTCTTGTTTTCTGCCGGCCTGTTGTCCATCATTCCGTTGGCCTACTTCATTGGCCAAGCCGTGGCATCTATTTCGGCCCAATCGTCAATGGGGCTGGGAGCCGCCATCAATGCCTTGTTTGCTACAGTGGTCGAAGTCTTTCTCTACTGTGTGGCTCTCCGCCAAGGCAAGGGCCCTCTTGTCGAAGGCAGCATCGTTGGAAGCATCTTCGCCGGTATCTTGTTCCTACCCGGTATTTCCATGTGTTTTGGTGCGCTCAAGCGCAAGACACAGAGGTTCAATGCACGATCTGCGGGCGTCACGTCCACCATGCTTCTCTTTGCTGTGGTGGGTGCCTTTTGCCCAACCTTGTTCTACCAGATTTACGGCACGCACGAGCTGAGCTGTACGGACTGCGAAGACCTCGGCTCAGGTGGTGGCGGCCACGGCGGTGACGCTCGCGATTGTCGCCGATGCTACTTCTCCCAGGCACCGGCTCTAGATGACCGCTTCTACCTCGAGGCCGTGCGGCCATACTGCTACCTTGCGGCGGCCATGCTATTCTTTTCCTACCTCATCGGTCTCTGGTTCACGCTGCGGACGCACGCGGCGGTGATTTGGAATGCAGATGTGGAAGAGAAACGACAGGATGACGGGCAGCAGCAGCAGCAGCAGCATCTCTCCGTCGCGCGAGGTTCGCATCCCTCTGGCGCCGAGACTACTGGAGCTGACATCCGCGACTCTCACCTCTACAAGCGCATTTTGGGACTGTCGCTCAAACAGGTAGGGTTGCAGTCACGGCCTGAAGATCGCCTCACGCCCGCCATGACTCCCTCGGACATCAATTCCAACTCCAACTCCAACGCCTGCACCAGCGAGGGTGCTGTCTCCGGTACGCCTCACGTCGTCCCCCCCAAGGGCGCAGAGTCTACTCGGTCACTTATGAATGTGCCCGGTCTCAGCCAAGCCGACAACACGGCTCTCGTGCGTGAGGTTGCTCAGATTGCGGCCACAGCTGTAACGCTTGCCTCTCGAGACCGAGACCGTACACGCAAAGCCTCGAACCTACCCGGCCAGCACGGCACCGTGCGACACCATGCCGCGGCAGCCGACGATGGCACCGTGGCTGCGGAAACGGCTACGGCGCATGCGGGTGGACACGGAGGCCACGATGCACCAAATTGGGGACGTTCCAAGAGCGCCATCATCCTGTTGGGGGCTACGCTCTTGTATGCTGTGATTGCAGAGATCTTGGTGGACACGGTGGATGTGGTGCTGGAGAGTTTTTCGATTGACCAGAAGTTTTTGGGGATTACGCTATTCGCGCTAGTTCCCAATACGACTGAATTTTTGGTACGTTTTGCTTTTCAACCTTTTTTTTTTTTTTTCTCTTCTTTTCTTTGGTTCCAGGTTTTGGGTTTGCTCGTCTTTATATGTACACATACACACACACACACACACACACACACACACACACACACACGAATCCAGCTAACTCCCTCCCCAGAACGCCATCTCCTTCGCCATGAACGGCAACATTGCCCTCTCCATGGAAATCGGTTCCGCCTACGCCCTCCAAGTATGTCTGCTACAGATTCCAGCTTTGGTGCTCTTCTCGGCTGTATATGCGACGATTCCTCCCGGGGGAGACCCCAGCAATTATACATTTTCGCTGCTGTTCCCGCAGTGGGATATGGTGACGGTGATACTGTGTGTGTTTTTGCTGAGTTATGTGTATGGGGAGGGGAAGAGCAATTACTTCAAGGGAAGTATTTTGGTGTTGACGTATTTTGTGGTGGTGATTGGGTTTTATTTTAGTGGGTTTACGTCGGAGGTTATGGGGTTGAAGAGGTTTGATGTGATGGGGGAGGATGGGAGGTATAAGGATTTTAGGACGATTGGGAGGAGCTGGGGGAGTGGGAGGGCGTATGAGGTGTAGGCCCGGGCTCTGAGGGCTTGCGTTGACATCAGGACGGGATTCTGGTGAGGTGGTTTTCATTGAATTTGTTGCGGGTTTTGATGGAGGTGCGGCCGTCGAGGGGAAACTTTGATCCATTTGAAGAGGTTCGCGATGCTTACTCTGTATGAGCTTCGTGATGGGTGAATGAGTGGATGGGTGACATTAGCATTGTTAGAACTGTTTCAAGACAAGAATGAGTATTGCATTGAGCGGATAGGATAGACAAGGTTGCGGTAGTATTGCGTTTGTTTATGTTTTTGTATTGCTTTCATAGTTGCCCTCTTTCTTTGCATCGTATGGTGTCATGGCGATACATGGCCATGGTCCACTATAAATGTATAATATGGTATATACATGCATTGCTTTGCAGCCGGCTGCGTACATCATTCGCGCGCATCTTCCCTTCTCGTTTTGTTGTGTTCTTGATGGTTGATGAATTGGCGTTGACAGATTGTTGTCGAAGGAACGTGAATGGTGAGCGTGTCCGTGTTCGCTTTCTTGGAACTTCTGACGCAGGAAGTCCGTCGCTCTCTCGTCTTCACTCTGTGTGTACTCTTTCTCCTCAATTCAACAGTTCACGTCAACAACGCAAACCATCGACGCATCAGAAACACCATTGAAAAAGCTCTACGGCTTTGTTCTTTTGTCATCATGTCGTCTGTCAACTTCCACCAAACTGAACAAAATTGTACTAGTTCCTGATTGACGAGATCTCCCTCCTTCGCCTCGGTAAATTCGGTTCAAAACAATCTGAATCAACAAGCCATTCCTTCTTGCTCAGATGGTGTGCTGGTGAGAGTGACAAGTGTTGCTTTCTAGCTTCTGGTGACACCGTACTTTATCACAAAGGAGGAATGGGAGAGTCGTGCGACAAAGCAAACAATTACACACTATCTAGTGCCAATACTGGAGAAGTCTGCATCACTATCTGTCACCAGGGCCGATGTTTTGGGGCTTGGAACAGGAGAAATCCTCATATCATAGAACAACAATCGGCTTTGGCTTTCAAAAGGGCTCTGGAGGACTCAGTTCTCGCCCGAGCCTTGAGAGGCCGAGTCTACCATCCATATATATACATGAACCTCAGACTAACATGTCTACCTAGGTCTCCTCTGCTTTCAACTTCCTGCTGAGTGAGCGGAGATGATCCTCCGTAAAGCGGCTCGGAGATGAGCTCCGTGCTGCTCCTGCTGCAAATTCAATGCGAATATTCTCTATGACGTGGGCGAAAATGTCCGATACCATCGAATCTAGAGATGGAAAGATCTGCTTTCCGTGACACACGGTACACCTGGAGCCGGGTGGTTTGTGAAACAAGGACAGAAGCTGATTCCTTAGGTTCAGTACACGACTTGGGACTGCAGGTTTGCGTTTCAGGGCGGATTCGTGTTCATGGCTGTTCGTGTAGGTCATCTGGTCAGTGGTTGGACCGCGGGATGAATCAGATGATACGCTGGAAAGAGAAATCGAGGATTGCTTACATATCTATCCAAGCACGTATATACCTACGCGCGTGTATATATACCTATGTATATATATATTTCTCTCGCTTCCAACTATTCTGCGTGTCGAAAAGGCTAGGCCGTCCACCTCGACTCCCACTTGAGCGAGTTCTTTGCCACTCTCACTCCATCTGCAATACGCACGCGTTTGCATTGCGCAACCGCTCACGAGCCTTCATATTCATCATGCTCCAAGATCAGGAGTACATGTACTGTGGATTGAAGTATGAGCCTGATACTGACCGAACGGAGTTGGGTGAGAACAACACGACGTGAGGTCTTTCTGTTTTCCAGATGCCAACCATCTTTGTTTTGGGAAGCTGGGTGAATATATCATTAACACGAAAGGTGGCGAGCCTAGAGATTTCTCGGTCGCGAACAGTAGCGACGGCAGGCTTCAACGGAAATCGAGGCAAAGTGCATCTTCACCTTTCGCTGAGTCTCAAGGCCCCAAGGGGGGAAGAAACGAGAAGATAACACGCAGCTGCATCATTTGCGCTCAGCTGACGAACAATGTCTAGGCGGGGAGAAAGGGTACCTGCTACCAGTTGACAAAGCGAGTGTCCCCATTGCTCATATATGATATATGTAGTTATGGCTTTATAAACAACAGAGCTATGCTGACACACACGTTGAAGGACGAGTCAGACCGTCTAGGTATGTATGTCAGCTCTCCCTTCTAGGTATCCTCCCGCGCGGGGAGACAAGGCCGGACAGTAATGACTCTCTAACTCGGCCGCGACAAAATTGAAAGGAAACAGACTTGCAGCACAAATTGTATCTGACGGTAATGGAGGGCAATCTTGGTCGTGCGCCAGTCCGGAAGCCGCAACAGGTGCTGGAGGTTGCGTCAGGGACAGGCATATGGGCCCTTGAATACGGTCGGTTTCTGAACTTGTCTTCGCTCGAGCACTGGTGGACATGGTATCAGTCTCCCGGCTCAAAAACCAAAACTAAGATAAACCCGTGTCCAGCAACTGCGAACCCGGCCTGCCACGTCACCGGGACAGACATCTCAGCCATCCAGCACGCCCATTCGCTCCCCAACCTGACCTTCGTGCTGCATGACTTTGAAAAGGATGCGTGGCCGGCGCAGTGCGGCCGCGACTACGACTACATCCACCTGCGGAACACGCTCATCTGCTTCGACTCTACCCCCGCCGTCCTCTGCCGCGCTTTTGAGCTGCTCCGCCCTGGTGGCTGGATTGAGTTCTACGAGCCCAACATGGCCTTCGTGCGCATGGGCAAGGTTCCCATCGAAGGGACCGCGCATGCAAAATGGGTCTCGTTGATCGTACAAGTGGCCCTGCGTGGGGGACGCGATTGGACCAAGACTGTGCACTACGCGACTTGGCTGCGCGAGGCTGGATTTGTCAACGTGACGGAGAAGCGATTCGGTGTCCCGATCAATACTTGGCCCAAAGACGGGCGGCTGAAGCAAATAGGCCGGCTGTCGTTGAGGAATGAGATTGCCCTTGTGGACAGTCTGGGCCCGGCCTTGAGAATGGCTGTGCATGAGGAGGAGGAGGCTCGTGCCATAGAGCAGGGTGCGAAAAGGGACCTGCAGGATCCGAATATGCATGTTCTGAAAGAGATGTGAGTACTCGTCTGTTTGTCTGTTGGTTTGCTTTGCTTTTTCTTGTTTCTTCTCTCTTGCCTGCTTTACTTTTACCCTTTTTCGTTCTGTACCTACTCATCATGCTAAGGAAACACACAGGTTCATTGTGTATGCTCAGAAGCCGACGAACACTTGACCGGGTCGTCCACTTGCCGGCAGCCGCTGCTGAAACAGCAATTCGCCCGGGCATCCTGACCGACGCGAATGCAATCGTTCGCGTAATACAGAGCTGAGAGGACTGAAGTCTGTCATCCGGAGGGGGGCCTAAGGGGCGAGAGGGGGCAAGAGGGGATGAGAGTTGTTGGATCATTGGAGATGTTACATGTAGCTGAATGATGGGGCCATGTCGCATTATGCACATCAGATCCTTTTTTTTCGTACACTGTCCACGTCGCTCCAATTGACCCGATGAGGGAGTGGAGCGAAATCTGTAGCAAGATTTCAGGGAATTCAGTTGGATTCAGTAGACTACGGAGGAACAGGGCACGTGAATGACTGATGCGTGGTGCAGAAGCGAACAGATATAAGACAAGAAAGATTTTCTTCTTCGCGTCCAGTCAAGCCAGGTGCGCAATGAAAAAAAGGTAGAAAAAACGCCTGTCAGACGTCCATCAACACCCACCCTGCTCAGGCGCCCGAAGACGAAACCACGAACAGGGTCGAGATCATCAACAAAGTTTCCCAGCCATGTTGCCACAGCCGTGCGGGAACATCTCTCTATACAGCAGAGCAGCGCAAGCGCCACACTGCCGCCATCCTTGCGGACAGAGCGAGAGGACCAAAGTTTTCACTCTAGGGTGTCGAGGATATACAATCATCAACCAGGGTGGATTCTGTGGCTCTTTTAGGGAACCAAGAGGAGGTCGAATACTATAGAAATGATTCTTCTGCAGAGGTTGTTAGTAGGTGTGCAAAGGGAAGCAGCCAAGATGGCTGTTGAAGAAAGGTGAATAGTAGGGGGGGAGGCGTACTGAAGTATTGTCGACATGAAGAAGAAAGAAAAAAAAAAATGAAAGGGAGAGCGGGAGGACGGCATTATATAGAAGAAAATGAGGCGGGCGGTGTGGTGGGATTTTTTTAATTTTGGGTCCCGGATTCTTGGGTGGGTGTCGAGTTGCGGCAGAAAAAAAGTCTGCAGTTGTGCACGGGAGAACTTGTTCCTGGAAGTGGAGTGGTGACTCCGCCAAACGGGCAGCGCACCAATGGCGGGCCGCGCATTGGTTGCCATTGTGAATTCTTTCTGCTTCCACGGCGAAGCGCAGTGGTTGGTCATTTTGACATGGGTCTCGTTGTGCTCATTGCGCAGGCAGCGCAGCACACCCCGAAGTCGTCGCGATTGGCATCGCCATCGGAGTTGAAGGTGCATTACTCCGTATGCTTTGCAAGTTTGGTAGTGCCTTCTTTTTAGATAAAAAAAGCGAGGTTATGTCTCTGGCGATGTTATATAAAAAATTCCGCGAAAGTCTCTTTGAAAAGACCGGAAATTCGTGATCGCTTCTTCCACGACAATTTAGTGTGGAGGTGTATTGACGAAAGCCAACATTGTGTTCACGTCTACTAATGCGCGAGACACGGCTCGGCGTTGGAACGCAAAGAGATCAGGACAAATTCTACATGTTGATACACAATTCAAGTCGAAAGATTGAGGCTGAATTATAAACCATCCATAGCAGGTCTTGCGACCATGAGCTTGAATCTTGATACCCGCACGAAAAAAACCAGAGTTTTAGGGTAGGCACACCACGAGGAGCAGAGACCAGCAAGTTGCAACCATCACCACTTTCAAATCCATACGGAGAGACGGTTACTTGGTCCTCACTCTCGATATCCCAACATCACCATCGATATCAATCTCAAGATCACTCTCGATACAGTCCCTCCTCCTCAATCCACCGCCGCACCTCCCCCCCAACCAGCCCATCCAGCTCATCACCACCACCCCGCCTCACCACCTCCCTCACTCGCGAACTACTCACCACCTCCCCAATCCCTTCTACCAGCTCTACCCTCCTCGCCCAGCAACTATCCCCCCCTCTGCGTTCTAAATCCCCCCTCCCCAGCCCATCCACATACGCACGCTGCTCCTCCGCCGAACCCCATTCATCATCCGGTCTCATTGTCACGCGTAGCTTCGCCATCGCAAAAAAAGGCCTCAGAGCTCTCTGCATCGGCGTCCCTTCTGCGAGTTCTTCCACAGAAACACCCCCGCCGTAGTACTTATCATCGAAGATCCGCACCAGAGTATCAAACCCACACAGATACACCTGCTCAGGATCCTCCCCTCCCAGCCCAGCATAACCCCCCATCTCAGCAATGCTCCTCGCCTTGTCCCCGAAGAAGGGCATCTTCGTCACCGCCACGTCCACCTCACCAAGACTCTCACCACCTCCCCCTTCTTGCTCCACCGAACCCTCCTCGCGCTCCTGCTGCTGCTGCAGGAGTTGCCTCGCAAACGCCTCCATCATGCCCAGCCGCGAAGCCAACGCCGAAGGCGCAAATCCCTTCTTATCCGCGTTGTGTACCGCCAGGAGGAGGAGGAGCCTTGCGCCCGACCCGGCGGTGCGCATGGCGGAGAGGGCCATTTGTGCATGGGCCCTGGTGGGAGGATTGAAGCTCGAGTCGAGCACGATGAGGGTTTGGATGCCGTTGCGAGGGGGGGCCCGGGACGATACAGGGAGATGTGGTGTTGTTGTGGTGGTGGCTGTGGCGAGGATGCGGAAGGGGTCGGGGGAGGAGAGGAAAGCTGTGAGGGAGCGGGTGAAGAAGGGGAGGGAGTGGGGGATTGTGCCGTTTTTGTTCATATTGCGGGATGCCATTTGCGCGTTTGGTATTTTGTTGGGAAAGTTAGACTCGGGGGGGGATCAAGGTAGAATGAGATTATTAGGTACTGAGGTTGATGGTGAGGTTGTAACTTGTTCGATGTTGTCGCGTCGCACAATGGGTTGGAAGTTGGAACTTGGAAATGTGAAACGCGGGTGGGTCCGAATGCGCGGAAATCGTAGGATGAAGTACCTAAAGATGCAGAGCAGAGTAACTCAAGGGCCAAGGCAAAGCAAACACTCCATATCAGAGCAAAGGCACTCCGTATGAAAGAGTAATTCAATGCAGACCAATACCTAGAGCAGGACGATGCAGAGTTGGGCAGACAGACTGAAGGTTCGTCGTCAAAGGAAACATGAAGTGCCCCACTACGGAGTAGGTAATAAAAGGTACCTAGGTACATAACCAACGACGATCACGGAGTACGGAGTATGTACAGGCCGGATTTTCGCGCAACCACAGTCAACAGGCCGTCGCACAAACACCAACAAACCCCCCCGAAGTGAATCGCAAATCTCGACAACACGCTTCAACACATCAAATATACACACAGACACCACGACCACCATCGCACCGCAGATTACACCTCACCCTCCCCCCCCTCCATAACCCCCCTTCCAAACCACTTCGCCACCGTCCCAAACCGATCCTCACTCCCCTCCAACTCGGCCCTAAACAAATCATGCTTCATCGCCGCCTTGCGCTGCTCCTCCCTCATCTTCCGAATCAAATCATTTCCCCCTTTGCACTGCGGACATTCCACATCATCACCACTATCCTCCTTTCCTGTGCCTCCTCCTCCTCCTCCTCCTCCTCCTCCTCCACCCCGCAAACACCGCTGATGGAAACTATGCTTGCACAAGAAATGCACAGCAGGAAGATCAAGACCCTGCCCGCAGTCCGAGCATCTCGTGGCCTGGAAAACAGCAGGCTTAGCCCCTAGATCTGCGAATTCCGCTCTGCGCTTATCGGTGTCACTACGGAGAGTCTCAATCTGGCGACGATTGACTTCGATTTCTTTGCGTTCACGCAGAATCGTTTCGTAGAGGTACGGCTTGATCATGCCCATTGTGGCGACGCCGCCGCCTGCAGACTGCCCCACGAGGGTCTGCACGACCTGCAGGGGCGCCATGAGGCCGTCTTTGTCGATTTTGGAGAGCACGCTGGCGAGTTCGTCGGGGCCGGCTTCTTCGAGGACGCGTGGGTCCGAGGTGAGGTATGCGAGTGCGGCGGGATATAGTTGGGGTTCGTCGGGGCCGTATTTTCGTAGGGCTTTGATGGCGCCTCGAGTGTCCTTGGCGGAGGTGTAGGATCGGAAAATGTCAAAGAAGAGGCCTGCTTGTTCTTTGACTAGGACGGTGCCGTCGTTGAAGTTGGAGAGATCGGAGAGGAGGAGGACGCTGGAGCTTTCCATGGGGACGTGTTCGCCTTCGATTAGTTTCTTGGCTTTGGCTTGCCATTCTTCGCGGTGGTGGCCTTTGTTCTGACCCGCTTTGTGGAGATACATCTCGAATAAGGTCGTGTAGAGGTCTGATCTGTCTGTGGGCTTCCATTCCTCTTCGTCGAGACATGCCTCGAGGAAGGTGATGAACTCAGTGGGGTGGTCGATGAAGGACGAGAATGCTGTTCGTGGGACAGGCACAGTGTATTTTGGTGGTGGATGATCTTCTTCGCTCAGACTGAGGCCATTGTGGCCCAGCTGCTTGTTGCTGGCGCTTGCTGTGCCTGGTGTGCCGCTCCCAGACGTGTTGTTCAGGTACGGGAATGGTAGGTAGTTGGACAAGTTCTGTACGGCGCTCGCGGCGCCAGAAGTAAAGCCACCAGGAAGTATTGCTGATGGTGTTTCACTTTCACCAGTCACCGGCACTATCGTTTTTCTTGGTCGGAACTTTCCCGTATAATAAAGTACAAAAAGCTTTGTGGCTTCTTCCGGGCAGTGTTTGATGAGCACGCGGGCGTACTTTTTCATACAGGGATAGGCCTGATAAGGTTAGCGAAGAACACACAGTTCAAGGTGCGATAGAAAAGTCGCCAATGCATCAAATCCAAACATGAAATCATGCCCGTATTGATGCTAGAAAGTGGACAGCTGGACGGCAAACCTACCACTTCGGCTTCTTGCCTCCATATAAAGTCAAGCGCCTCCGCATAGTGCTGACAATCCTCAATAAGAATATCAACAACCATCTCTGTTTCGCCATGCCGCTTTGCGAGATAGGCCGCTTGCTCAAAGTACCCCCCCTGGCGACACATAGCAATGGCGGTATCGAGATCAAACTTGAGATCTCCCGGCGACTTGATAAACTTTTCCAGTTTGTCAATGTCCTTAAGCTTGGCATAGCAGTTGAGGAGCAGAGTCGTGTGGTCGGCCGTAGCCTTGCGACGCTCATGCAGTTGCTCCAGGTATTGAATCAGGTTGTGAATTCGTTGGGTATCGAGGAACTAAGGAAATCAAGTTAGCCTTGATCTGCGCATGGAAGTAGAAAGATAGGCCGATTCCCAAAGAATTTCAGACACGTACTGCCACCATGGGTAGAAAAGGGAAAGCGATGTACGACATACCTTGCGGATGACCTGTGATGGCTCCGTCGTATCAATGGCCCGAATGTACTGCACCATGGCCCCGTCGTAATCCGCCTTTTGGTACAAGTGATCGCCGAATTTGCGATATATGATGGTCTGTTGCTGCGCGTCCATGCCAGAACTTTGCGCCAACTCAATGGCAAGATGAAACATGTTGCGCTGGTACAGCATCTCCAGCCTCTGCGGCAAAGGCTTCTCGTGATATCTATACAACTGAACAACAACCAATGCGGTCAGCAAACATCTCTCCCGCCCTCACGATAGAGACGCAGTTTGGTAGTCAATCAGGGGAGAGGTAAATAGCTACCTTGCCCTCCTCAGTTATGGTGTACAAATCCCCCCAAATGTCAAAGATAAACCTCACCGGCGACATCATAGTCTCCTGGTGCGCAATTATCCTCAAATCCGGCTCCAGCAAAACGAAAGTCGTCGCATTAAACAAGTCATCGTTCCCACTGCCCCAAAACCGCCGCCTCATCCCTTCCGCATCTCTTCCATCCTCCCTCGACGGCAAACACTTGAGTGCCACATAGTTATCATACATGGCAAGCAAGCTCTTCGGAGCCTCATACGCCCTCGGCGGCCCTCGCCCATCAAGCGAGTATGTATACAGCGCGTCGTCTCTTGCCACCACCACCTCGCCCGTTTCATCGTCAAGAGCCATGCAGCCCCATGCACAGCCCTTATCTTCCACAGTCTTGGGAGGCAACCCTTGGCCCTTCCTCGAGAGACCTAGCCTAAGAATCCGCGTCGTGGTAGAAATGAACAGCGTGGTGAGCTTCTCATCCGTCGCAAGCTGCACCCCTGTCACGGGCTCTTCCGACTCATACACGATTCTCTGCTTCGTGCCCAGATCATGTACGAGGTCCCCGCGTATCACCGTCACGGATCCATTTCCAAAGCCCACTGCAATTTGTGAAAGGTCCTCCGAGGCTGCAAACGCCGATATGGGGAACTGTCGTCTTCCGTTGTTGATGGTCAGGGTGCTCAGGCAGGTAGGTATTTTGGTCTGGGCGACGAGTTTATCCAGCGCCCATGCCTTGAGGACGGGCTCTGCGCTAAGGTCTTCTGCCACGGTGACGAGTAAGCTCGTGCCTTCGACTTGGCGCATGTGCGTGACGCGGCCGGTCTCGTGGGCTTGGAAGCGGCGGATAAGGCTCCAGTTCTTGCCCATGATGCTGACGCTGCCGTCGTTGCCGCCGATGAAGAGGCTGTCGGAGCCGGCACAGATGCTGGAGATTTCATTGCGCTCGAATAGGTGGCGGGCGTCGTCATCGGGAAGGGAGATGCGGGAGACTTCGAAGAAGTCGAATGACTTCCACTGGAGGGTGTTAGCGAGACACAGCTGAGGAATCACAGACAGGTAGCCTTGGAAGAAGCCACGATACATACCGAAATCGCCATGTCGATGCATCAGCCGCTGCGGATGCGGCGACGAGTTGCGAAGATGAAGTGAGAATGTACGTTGTGGTCCCCTAGTTCTGTGGTCTCGATGTCCTCGTAGAGAGATGACGACAAGGTGCAACGTCTCGTCAGGATGGTGGGGCCGAGGAGGCAAGTTCCGTCCTGGTTGGGTGGAGCGAGGACATGCTATGATGCCATGAATGTTACTTAGGTACCTACAGCTACAACATCACGGAATCACGAATTCTTCGGCCTCATCACTGCTCAGTTCCTTTCATAATTCATCTACAAATTGCCAAAGGAACAAACCAAGACTGTGCGCCTTCAAATTCAATGAAAAGCCTTACACAGCTGGGTATCTCTTGCATGTCGCCCGCTCCTTTGATCCGTCCAAATCGCACAGTATGTATGCAGCTGCAGCCCAAGTTGAAAAAGATTACCTAAAGACCTGCGGTGCCAATCCGGCCTCGAAGCCACATAGAAAAGAAAAAACCTTATGCTACAATAAACGCCCTTGCAATTTCATTCACTCATAGCAAGCTCGGACAAGCTCGCGGAGACCTTCCTGTACTCCGTACTCTTTTCTGTTCTTCACCCTGTCTTGCCTGCGCCATCTGCCTTATCCTCCTTGGCAATCGTCTTCCTCTCATGTTCCTCAAGCGGAGTAGCCAACGGGCTCGTCGGACCAACGAGGTTGCCATTGACGCTGTCCTTCCTCCCTGGTCCCAGCCGGCCGCTTCGGACGCTGGCCCCGTCCCCCTGTTTGGCCAGTATGCTGTTCCTCTCATTGGTCATGGCTGGCGCCACCCCGGCGGCCGAGTAAATGCTATTCCGCTCGGGCGCCGGGCGGGGAGCAGTGCCGTGCAAGCCGGGCGTCGCTGACATGCCTCCTTGCTCGATGTTGGCACTAAGAACACTGAGAGGAAGACTCTCGCGGCTACCACCCCAGAGAGACGAAGGAGCCAAGGCGCGAACTGATGCATCCGTATCCATTGAGCGGCGACGTCGGCGCTTGCTTGAAGAAGCCAGCGTTAGGATGGAGGCATTATCGGTCAAGAGATTATTTGCCGTGGCCATTGTGTACGTTGTAGGGCTGCTGGCCGGCGCCAGGTGCGAGGGAATGGCAGACGCGGGAGGTACCGAGGGGAAGGGCTGACTAAAATGAATCGATTGTGTGTTGGCGTTGCCGCTCTGTGGTGCTTGAACATATGGTGTCTGGCCACCCGGGGCCATGGATTGAACCGTCGTCAGGGTCGTGGTAAGAGATCGGACGGATGGTGCTGGGCTGGAGAAGGTGCTGTCGCCGCCTCTTCGACCTTCCATCCCGCCGCCAATCGTGCGACTGGTTCCTGCGAGAGAGCTAGCGGCGCCATGACTTGGAGCCAACGATCGCCGGGCTAGGTTCTCCGTGGACATTGTGCCTGCTGTGCTTCTTCCTCCAAGCGTCGTGGGAGCAATGCCATCCACGGAGCTGTGTGCAGCTCGCTCGAGCGAAGTCATGCTTCCTGTTCGAGCCGTCGTAAGAGAGTGCGAGCTGATTCCGTTGGAGGCGCTGTCATTTCGGATGCTGCCACTGTTCCCCAAGCCGTTGCCAAGGTTCTCGCTGATGTGGCCCGACTGGGGATACGGGTTGTTCAGCTTGTGTCCGCGTTTCGGTCTCCTCTGTCGCTTGGGTCGGTCGCCGTCCGAGGAAGATTTGAAAGTTGTCAATTTCTTGACCCATGCTGAGAAGGGTCGTCTTCGATGCGCCTGTCGGTCTGGAAGTCCAGCATGACATGTCAGTGAGTCAAGTGGACTTTACTGATCAGGCACTGCCACGAAAAAGGAATGCCTACCATGTGGCTCATTGATCTTTTCAGTTGCTGCCATGGCAACAGAACAGCTCATTGATGTCGACGGATATGCTTGAGCCGGCGTTGTGGCGGATGAGTCAACCGCTGCGTCGGAAGTGGTCTGAGGGGCGTCGCGGGTTGGAGTCTGGGCATGGGTGACGGTGCCTGGTTCTTGGTGCTGCTCGTGATGGCAAGGCCAGCCTGTTGATGCGTCGGGCGGCACAGTATAATGCCGCGGTTCAATACTGATGGAACGATTATCTATGGAGAATATGCGAGCGTAAGGGACAAGTCGAAGGGATCGCTGGATCGCGATAAGTCCGAGAGAAGGTGAAGGAAGAGAAGTCGGGCTGCAGATGATGAGAGTGACGTGCCGCTAGACGTGCGCCTTGTGATGTGGCCCAGGAACCGTTATGCGCTGAGCTCTCCGCCCCACCGCACCAAACGCCACAACGTCGTGTTCGATGTACTGGCGACGGTGTGTGCTCCATTATGTGATGCGCATCAATGATCAATCCATTCTGCGGCGAGATAACTTTGACCTGTTGGAACTTGGAGAGCCGATCTTGGTTGGTTTGTGCCTGACGGTAGGAGTTGTAGCCGCATAGAGTACCTACCTAGGTAGGTAGGTAGGTAGGAGGTACATAGCCAGGTACATAGAGGTACATAGGTAAATGTACACATGTACCTACATTGTCGCGTGCTGTCTCACCGTGACTCCACTCGTCTCCTGCGTCATGCAGAAGGTGCAAGTGCGAGGCATCACTCCTCTTCAACGTGATCTTTGTCGGTCGGTCTCTCGAATCCATCCAGGACATACTGCGTCAACATGGGCATTTTCGTACCATGTCCATCCGGCCGCTACCGAAAGACGCCATTAATGGAATCAAGGCGTCGTCGGCCGTCACCTCCCTGAACGATGTCGTCTGCGGGCTATTGAAAAACTCTTTAGACGCCCAGGCCTCCAAAGTCAACATCAGTCTCGACTTCTCTCTCGGCAATTGTGTCATTGAGGATAACGGGCTTGGCATTGAACCTCGAGAATTTGGAGACGATGGTGGATTGGGGCGACTGCATCGTAAGTACTACGTACGACATGATGGAGCCGTGTTGAGCGAAACGCCGCGGGACTGACATACGTACAGACACGTCAAAGCTACCACTGAATCCCAAGATCCACGGCGGTCGTGGAGAGTTCATCGCCTCGATTGCGACTCTTGCGCTTCTGACCATTTCGTCCCGTCATCATCACCATGAATTCTGCTCAGCCTTGACTATTCATAACGGCAATGTCCTGGCAAGAAGCATTCCCGCCCCGCTAGACCAGCAGCTAGCGAGTAAAGGCCATGGAACTCGGCTCTCGATCCGAAATTTATTCGGGTCTATGCCTGTCAGGGTCAAGCAGCGTGGGCTGCTGTTCTCTGATCGTGGCAAGATTGATCGAGAGTGGGATAGGGTCGCCAAGGAGATAGCTGCCTTGCTGTTGGCTTGGCCAGAAGAGGTGTCCGTTCGTATCAGAGAGACGAGCTCACAGCGAGAAGCTAGAATAATTACAAGGAGTTTGGATCCGGCGATGCGAACGTCGAGACTCTTTGTCCAAGCTGGCCTGGCTGAAAGTGAGGACCGAGAATCATGGGTGCCCGTGTCAGCATCGAGTCGTCGTGTGAGCATCGAGGGCGCTATATCCACAACTCCGGTTGCAAGTCGTCGTTCACAAATCGTGTGTATTGGTATTCGACCTGTGCAAAACAGCTTCGGGACCAACATTCTGTATGAGGAGGTGAACAAAATGTTCAAGTCGTCGACATTTGGTGTCATGGACGGCAATGGCATCGACAAAGTTCAGGAGAAAGCCAAGAAGGGCATTGAAAAATGGCCCATGTTCTTCTTTAAGGTGAACATCCTTGGCACAGACGAGAGCCTGGCCGTGGAAGATATCTTGGGAAACTCGAATCACAGCTTACACACCATCGTTGACCTGCTCAAAGTCGTTTGTTATGGCTTCCTCAAGAAACACTGGATGGAGCCAAGACGTGGACAGAAACCGGACATGAATAAGAAGCCGTCTCATCTGCAATATGTCGGCGGACAACACATACTAGAGCGGGGAACGGCGCGACCAAGCTTGTCGTCGAGAACACCCACAGGTGGCTGTACCCCTAGCCCGTTCGATTCGTGGCATCGCACAAAGGTCGGCAAGGCACCACTTCTCAAGTCTTCGATTACGAAGCATCAGACAGACCGGATCAGTGAGCGTACATCAGAGGCAGCCGCAGCAGCTGCGCCCGTGAAAGTGCATCGCCGTTTGGTGGGTGAGGGCGGAATGCTATTGCGAAAGCCATTTGATGACGTAGATGAAATGGAGTGTGTCAGTCAGGCTGAAATCCCGAGGGACTCTTCTGAAACAGCTGAAGACCGACCGACGACAGACAGTGAGCAGAAAGACATTGTAGATCGTCAAGCAGTGCCAAAAAGAACAAACGACGTACCGACATCACAGCCTTCGAAGGTCGACGCGAAGCCGCCGCGTCAGAAATGGCTGAACGATATTTTAGAGACGTGGGAGAACCCCGTTTTTGAAATAACCGAGCCCCGAATTCCCGCTCTGCCTCAGAACGCTGATCCCATAGAGCGATGCGTCGAGGTGAGAGGTGACGGACAGAGGAGCAAATTTTTCTCACATGAGCACAAAAATGTCCAGTTCGAAGCATCCTCCATGAACCTGAGCAGTCGGGTGTCGAGAATTGCTTTGGACAAGGCAAAAGTCATTGGCCAAGTCGACAGAAAATTCGTTTTGCTGCAGCTGCCCCTGCGTCCGTCGAAACATGCTGCACCATCATCGGAAGCGTCGTCTGCCTTGATCATGCTCGATCAGCATGCAGCAGATGAGCGGTGCCGCTTAGAAGAGCTCATGTCGCAATACTTCTCCCAATCTACTCAAGGCCTCAAACCTGTGACGGAGCAGCTAGAGAGGCCAATTGTGTTCGAGATGTCAGCCCGAGAAAAGGACCTTCTCGGCCGCTGTCACGCCCATTTCCAGGCGTGGGGTATTGTGACGGAGCAGCGCAAGACGGACAAGCATGGGGACGCGCAAAGGGTCGATGCTGGCGGTGCTGTGGTGGCTGTTTCGAAACTTCCGCCGAGCATCTTGGAGAGATGCCAGAGCGATCCAAAGCTCGTCATTGAGCTGGTGCGGAAGGAGATTTGGAAGTTTGAAGACGGTGCAGTGCCGCTGAATCCAGTCTACGAGCCGGGAAGGTCGTGGGTGTCGTGTTTTCACGGCTGTCCTGATGGGATACTTCAACTGCTCTACTCGAGATCATGTCGTAGTAAGTACACATCCAGTCCACCGTTTACAGTCACACGCTCGTCGAGAGGAGCGCAAGTTTTTGACGCTCCATCATCGTAGGCGCCATCATGTTTAATGACGCCCTCTCTCTCGAGGACTGCCAACAGCTCGTTAGCCGCCTATCGCAATGTGCGTTCCCCTTCCAGTGCGCTCATGGCCGGCCAAGCATGGCACCGCTCGTCGATATTGGCTCGGGGACGGGGCGGCTGGGCAAATGGAGCGAAGGCCTGTCCGCGCCGCGAGTGATTCAATGGCAGAAATGGGTGACCGATGGGAATTAAGTCAAGACGCTGCGCTGGCATACGGGACCTGAGAGCATTTGACGGTGGTATTACTAGACACGTTGTAATTGATGACACGACAGGTAAAACAGTAACAAGATAGCAAGGGTCCAGAGTATCTTAGCCATGCTGGGGAGGTTGGTGAATCCCTTGTCGCGAAGAGAAATTCCTCACTTTTGGGGTACATTCCGGAGTTAATGCCCAACATCTGAGTCCGAGTGCAAGGAATATACTTCAGAGTTGCAATAGTTCAAGTCTTCACGGAAGATGGTGCATATCGCTACCATGGTATACTTGGTCAGGTGCTACCTACCTCTTGGACAAGATGCCATAATGTGGGACTCCTCACTTGTAAAGCATTCCTTATATGCTATGACACAGACGTTTGGCGTGAATCCCCGGGATATGGGATATGCTCCCAGAGCGCGAGGAGTACATCTGCGCGACTAGTCACAGTCATGAAGGATCTCACCACCTTCACCAGCATTGCTTAGATACTAGGGATCCTTGCTATCTTTGTTAATTGTCTTGCCCGCCGTATCAGCGTGACGATGAAATGACGGGCCTTGATTTTGGGGCGCAGTGTGTAGAAGAAGAGTAAGTACACAGTAGGTACGAGAGGTGTTGCACAACCTTGCCACTCAGTGTTGTATGTAGATCTTCTAATATCTGCGATCAGATGCAACGGCGTATGGTGATGCAAAGTGAGGTTGAAGACGCTGCGATGGCACGAACGGCCCAAGAGCATCGCCAGGCGAATATTTTGGGTAGGTAGATTCTCACAAACATTGGATACGTCGAGAGTAACTACCTAACATGTCGGCATCTTCTCTCTGTGAAAATCCTGCCTGCATCCCCCCAGTTCATCTCCTTGCCCATGCCCCAGATTGCTACCAGCGGCATGCCACCACAGCCCTGAGCCAGCATGATCTGCATCGCCTCACGAATGCGGCCTCACACCAACCAAGATGAATTTCTACTCTGTAATTTACTCTGTAGCTTCATCTCTGTCTGTGTTGTTCAAAGTTAGCCAGGCTGTTGGCCCGTGTGGGTCATATCGCGCTGCAGCAAGCAGCCTTGGAGCCGGAGTCGCACCCCGATGATGCAAAAAAGCTCGACTATCGAACTCTGGATGTAGCTACTAGCATGAGACAGAGCTTAAAAGCAAAAAAAGAAAGCATCTATGTACAAAAAAACAACGGAAAAGGCAAAAAACGATTGATGAGCTGATGCTCTCCCGCCGGGAATTGAACCCGGGTCTCAAGCGTGACAAGCTTGCATACTGACCACTATACTACGGAAGAAGGAATGGTTGTAGACAACCATTGTAGCTGGTGGATGATGAGCCATCGCTTAAAGCTATTTATGTACCAAAACCTAATATCAGCGTACCCGGTCCGAGGCCAACGTCCCTCCGACAACGAGGGATTGTCCAGCGTCGACATCTCTTCCGGACACCTTCTGATATTCATCAACTCCTTCTCCAATTACATCTATGTGTACCACCGCCTCTCGTGATCGCCCAAGTCCGCTTCCTGAGCTTCATCACCGAAAAGGGTCAGTCCTACGTCTGGTCCAAGTGCCTCGATTACGCGATGAAGCGCTTCATCTCCGTTACGGCCAGAACCATCCACGACACCGAGGAATAGAAAAAACACCCCAGGGCCTGGACCGATAGCTGTTTCACGGCGAACCATGCACTACCACCCTTCCTCATCCACGGCCCAGAAGCGGCGATGCGACCGGCCGGCCTCGGCTTGGAGGACGAGAATCACTTCCAGAGCCCTCAGTGGACTTGGACTCTGTTCTGCTCCCGGAGCGGGAGTCCCCTTCCAAGACGGGACCTGCATCCCCAACTCTCCCCCTACCGTTTCTCCCACCTGGCACCTTGACCCTCCAGCAGGTCGAGCTCATGGAGCTGCAGGTATGGGTCACCCAGGCCGAGGCGGACCATGCGCGGGCCGCTTCTGGGTCGTGGATGAGGAAGGTGCCGGTAGTGCATGGTTCGCCGTGAAATAGCTGTCGGTCCAGGCTCTCGGCGTCGTGGATGGTGCTGGCCTTAACGGAGATGGAAGCGCTTCATCGCGTAATCGAGGCACTTGGACCAGACGTAGGACTGACCCTTTTCGGTGATGTAGCTCAGGAAAGTCCGGGTGCTCTCTGTGACGAAGTGTCACAAAGTCAGCCCGTCGTCTGTACCTATGTGCTAATTCCAAGACAGCAGTTGTCTTGGAATTGTACCCTTTTGTGGGATGTGTAGCTCAGTTGGATAGGTAGCACATTGACTGGCCGTTACACTCTCTGCCAAAGAGGCGGTGGTACACATAGATGTACCTTAGGTACGTAATTGGAGAAGGAGTTGACGAATATCAGAGGGTCGCTAGCGTATTCCGAAGGCAAATGGGTCTTCTTCTTCACAGTGACGTGTCCGGAAGAGATGTCGACGCTGGACAATCCCTTATTGTCGGAGGGACGTTGGCCTCGGACCGGGTGGAGGCGGATCAAGTTCCACGGCTCAAATTTCCCGGCGCGGATGTCGTCGATATCCTCGACACACGCCAGCAAGTTCTCGAGAGAAGTGATTCTTGTGGTTGGAGCCATTGTGACGGTTCGAGAAGTGATTGGAAAAAGGGATATATGATTCGGAGAAAGAAGGTTTAACCGAGTGAAAATCTGACTTTGAGGTATCGAAGGAGTTCTGCAATCGGAGTTGAGAGTTGTGAAGGAAGAATGATTTCTAGGTGAGGACTCAGGAGTCAGGATGGTGTGGCTACGCCCTATAAATACTTTTCATCTCCATAGGGGTGCGCAATTACTTCGCTTTTGTTCTTGGTTCACCCACGAGTATTGTGTAATTTTGTTAGGCAAGCTGCATCGCATCGCATCGCGCGTGGTTCCAATGTTGCCGACTTGATCGGACCCGGGCTCAAAATCAACCTTGAGGGAATCTCCCGCTGCTCCCAATCCAATTCACTCACTCACTTACTCACTCACTCACTCAAATACACAAGCGCACAAATTTGTTCCCACTCCCCCAAGCGACCAGACAGAGCGGTTGTGTGAACAAGAAAGATGCCGGGTATCGAATACCTACGATATAAGAATCCTCCATAATGCCAACCCCTGGTCTGGCCTCAAAGGTAGCTACCTCTCTCTATATGACAACTTCCTCTCCCCCGCAACATGCATAATTCGTACAACACCCCAAGACCCAAAAAAAGCCCACCCTCATGTGAAACATGGTGCTTCTCTTTATAAAAAAGAACAAAGAAAAATAATGAGAAAGGACATCCCTCCCGTTATGCCACGCCCATACATATACCGCATTACCGTGCAAATACCTTGACAACCCCGTCTCCCCCACCACTCACAACCCACCTTCCATCTCGACTCCATACACATGAACAGACGCCTTCTCCTCGCATGACCCTATGACTCGTAATCTCCTGCGTACAGGATCTCTTTTCTAAGCTCCAGAACCGTAGGGACGCGTCGTGGCCTGCGCTGACGAGTTCGCGGCCGTCGGGGCTGAGGGATAGGCTGGCGATAGCATCGGGGTGTGCGAGCATATTGTATGTACATTGACCTGCGAGACAATCAGTTAGACAAAGACCGTTCACTCCCTTTCCTGTGTGTACTCTTTTTCTTCTAGGTTGTCTGGTTCTCTTTGGGATTCGTGGTGGAAAAGGAACATAAGGGGGGAAGGAAGGGGGTTTGCTTCACGCAACGTACCACTGTTTGCGTCAAAGAACTTGACATAGCGGTCCTCATGTCCTGAGATTATAGTGCCCTCCACGCCGGAACTAGTCATCGATTGACCACCCGTCGGCCCAGAGGAAGCCATTTCGTCTTCGTTGCCCAGAATGCTGCGATGGTGGGGGCTTCCGCGATCTAATCCAGTCGTTGTGGCCACGATGGCATTGACGCCCGTCTTCATTGATCCGTCGTAGGTTTCCATGCTGTCCATGGCTCCGACTTGCTCGCCTGTCTTGGTGTCGTAAACAATGACAGCAGCGTCCGAGTAGGAGACCACGAATTTTCGGCCAGATGAGCCCAGCGAGGTGATGCAGGTGGGACTAGCCTGGGAGCCATCGGGGCGATAGATGACATGCACCAACGTGTAGTGGAATGGCGAATTTGATGCAACGCTGGCTTGTGGCGAGTTGGAGAAGCCGCTGCCAGAACTCATCGAGTTGCCACGTACCCGACCGCCACGACCTGGTACGCTACGATTCGGCCCTGATTGTGGTGGGCTCGGCTGAGGAGGAGCGCTGACGGACCATAGCCGGACTGATCCGTCAGCGGCGCCTGATACGAGGAGGATGCGATCCGCGTTGCCGTAGGGACTTGATGTTCCGAATACTGCTCCCAAGGTGGTGGGGAGTACGCATAGCGCCCACACCGCATCCGTATGGCCCTCTAATGTCGCCTTGGGATCAACGCGTCCTCGCTCCCATACCCGGATCGTCCGATCTTGGCCGCCCGAGAAGATCCAGCCATCTCCCTGCGCGCGGCCGCCCGTGGAAAAGTTGGGTGCCGGCGACCATGAAGTCAAGCTGAGCACAGATCCGGAGTGGCCTCTGTGTGTGAAGTTCGCAATGACATCGAGGTCTGATGAAACTCCACCGGGACCTGAGCCGGCGTGACCGTCGAGTCGGGGTATGTGGAAGCGCTTAATCATGCCGTCGTCGCCTGCCGTGCAAATCTCGGGCTCGCCTGGACTGCCGCCGCCTGAAAAGATTACGGTACGCACAGTGTCCAGATGGCCACGCAATCCAAACCTCAGCTTGAAATTGCCGCTTTGTGACTTTTGCGCATGAATACCCGGCTCTTGCCCACTGTTGCGCCTTCGGGACAGGGAGCTTTTCCGTCTATGGCCCCCACTGGCCACTCGATTTGGCGACTTGGGTAGATAATCGGCATTAGGGAACACGTCTGTATCGGGACGAGTGGTGACAGATTGGGAAGACTGTTGCTGCTGCTGCTGCTGCTGGATGTCACCTGGCTCGGGAAATGTGCCATCTGAAAAATCCCATCCGTCGGGATCGGGATCTGCACCTCCTTTCGATCTTGTCTCTGAAGTATATTGCACGCCTCCCATGGCCTCCGAAGGCGGACACGCCGACGCATTCTCATCGAGAGATCGTGTCGTGACCGATGGTGCTGACCAGTCGTTGGAGGCTCCGTACATACCCTGCTGGGTATCGACGGAGGAGCGAAGCATTGGCTGGCCCTGGAGCTGTGGATCTGAATGCCTGATACTAAAGCCCGACTGGGCCGCCTGTTGTATCTGGGATGCCGCCGTATTTTGTTGCTGAGACTGCATTTGTCGGGCGTTCATCATATTGTAGTCCTGCACGTGGTTTGACGTCTGACGTTGTTGCATAGAGTACTGCCGTTCCATGTGTTGCATAGGAGGCATACCATATGCTTCTGCCTCGCGCATGTCCTCCATCAACGGTAGCGGAGGCGAGTCTCGAGGCGGATGAGGGTTGGCTGGCGTAATCATCAAGTACATAAATTCGGACTGACACTGGTCGAGGAATGTCTTGAGCTCGTGTCGGTGCGTGTCGTCGTCGGGTTTCTCGACTTCAATGCCCTCAACACCAGGTATTGAGTATTTATCGGCTATAGCTAGAGGCAAAAAGCTATTAGTCGACTGCGACGAGAAAAGGGGTTGTCATGAAGAACAGTATAATAAAGAAAAGGAAAGACACTTCTATGTGGAGACTGAGTAGGAGGCTCATGTATTAACTCACTTCCAAGTTTCTCCTGTATCTTGGCCGTACGGTCATTCTTCGAGTCCACGTGCTCTTGCGCCGCCGCAGCCCCTCGAATCTGTTCCGCTTGGTCCTTCACCTTCCGCTCCAGGATGGCCACATATTTCTTGAGAGCCTTTTGCGTCGCGTCGGCTCTGCGCGCCTGGCCCTCGAGATTCGCTATCCTCCCCCGCATTTCCTGCTTTTCAATCTCCCACGAATTTCTATCCCGCTCGTGTCGATGCCATTCCGTCTGCAGGAATCGCATCACCCCCTGAAGCGTGTACTCGGTCGCCTGGGGTTGATTCGGCCCACTGGGATGCATCCCCGCGGCCGCGTCCATGCCACCCGCGCCATTGCCAACGCTGGGGCCTATCATGGCGCGCCTCCTTGACCGTACGAGCTCATCGAGAGCCTCCGGGCCAAACGAAGGGGGAGAGAACTACCCGAAACTAGGCCTTTGTTTTCGTGAACGATGTTGACCGTTGCCGAAGAAGGAGATTGTCGCGCGTCGATTGCGGGAAAATGGGAGATCTCGGGGCGCGAATCGGTTGCTGCGCCGTAAGGGGCTATGTGTGTCGAGCTCGCGTGTATATGTGGTTCGAGGTTCTGTCGATCTGGAACGAAACGAACTTCCTGGATTCTGCGTACTACCGAGACCTTGCAAAAGCTCCAGGCCGTTGTGCTGTTCAGAGCCGATAGGCTAGTCCCACGGGCCAATCACAAGGCTGCAGTACCCCGATGTGAGGCTGCAAGGCAGAAACAATCTAGGTCCGCCCCTGGACTAGCCCAATTGGCTTTCCTTCTTGTAACCGTGCATGGATCGGTCACGTTTGAAACTCAAGCCACGCCTATATTGCATGCGCTATTACTACGACCACCGATTCCCAGTCGCATCGTTCGATATGCACGTGTAGGTGCAATATATCGACAGATTGCCGGAGTGACGGCTCGACATGTGAGCGAGTTCTGCCACCGAGAAAGGGTTGATGAGGCCTTCACGTCCTGGGTTGTGAACTTGGCGCAAACTTGGCGGACCTACAACGAACCATCTTTACGCAGGTTTGTGCGATCTTTATGCGGTCAACACGGTCGATCAACGATCCTGCCATGGCCAATGTATCGTGATTCGTCGGCCAGTCATAGGTATTCTTCACTCAATATTCACTTGAGTGAACCATATACGGTTGTATATAGCCAACATGCGATCGATATAAGGTCGATGTATAAAATGCAAGACTTGGAAATCACTCATCACAAGCTTCAAGAAACCCTTCCATTGCCAAGGGCAATTCGCACGACTTCATCTATGAACACTGCCTACAGCTCCAGCTCTTCCACCTCCATCCCGCAATCGACACACGTCTTGACAGTCATGCCATGCTCATTTTCCACCGTCCGACCCCATTGATGAACATGTCTCTCTTCCCGTATCGAATCCCCAAATTTGCTAGCGCCCGACTTACCCAACGTGCCAGCCTGCCGACGAAACGCATCCGTTCTCGTCTTGCGCTTCAAATCCGTAAGTTTCTCCTTGAACTTGGCCTCCTTTCGAGCCCTTTTCTGGCCCTCTCGTTTTTCATACTCTGCATCCAGGGCCTCTGCGGATCCCCATTTAGTCTTGAGGGCATACTCTTCGACTTGGAAACGCAGAAAAAGCATCATGTCGTGCCAGTGCGATTTGTGAGGATTCGGCCGCGAGAGATGGGGTAGTAGCTCGGGATCGCGGAGTTCCGCTGCACCTCTGTTAGTTAGTAACTTTATGTTTATGTTTTTGCTTATCTGAGAAGTAGTAACATATTGGGCGCCGCCAAGAAAGAAACGGGGGAGCAAAGACCAAAAGAAAACATAAAACATGAGAGCACTCACGATCGGTAAGCAGATAGTCCTGCTTACACTCCGTCTTCGTCAAAAGAGAGTACTTCTCCGGATACTTCTCCTTGCACTTATTGCACACCGAAATATGAAACACCTCATTCCACACAAAGTCAATCTCAAGGCTTCTGCAATCCCTACACTTCTTCCTCGTGCTCTCATCCTCCAAAACACTCAGCCCCGGCTCAAACGGACCCGCCTTCTGCCGCTGCAGCCTCCGAATGAGCTGCATCCGCTCCCACTCCTGAATCGTCATGTCTTTCGGCCGCCCGTCCTGTTGATCCGGCTGGCCTGGTTTCCGGCCACCGAGCGCATAATTATGGGGATCGTCCTCTGTGGATAAGAAACCCCCCTTTGTGTCCGTCATGGAACTCATGTTGAAGTCGACAAATTTTGTAAACTTGCGCGCCGGGCGCAACGCTTCGCTGGCTCGGCCTTCTGTGTTGCGGGCATCGCGATTCGTTCCCGAGGACAGTTTTGTGGAGGCAGAAGATGGTCCGGATGTAAAGGCCGAGCCGTATGGGCGTTTCCCGTTGATCGGTTTCGAGATGTGCATGTCGGCTGAGGCGACGAAGCCGCTGGCGGAGATGGGCACCGAGGAAGTGATTCCGGAAGCTCGTTTCTCGGCATCGCGTTGGTCCCGTAGAGCTTTTGCGCGAAGTCGGTTCTCTTCCTAGGCGGTTGTCAGCGTGTCGAAGAAGAGCTCAGCTCCGAGTATAACGTGCTTGGGTGCCCCGGGGTTTTGAGAGGAAGAAGCTCACGATTCGTCGAGTCACATCGGGACTTGGTGCCGATGCGACTTTCGCGGGGGCAGGGTTTGGTGGTGGTGTGCTGGGTCGCTCCATTGGGCCAGCAGGTGCGCAAAATATATCAGAGAAACGTAGTTCTCCGGGCGTGGTATTTCCGTACTTGAGTAAACAAACTGGATTGTGAGGCTCGCGCCGACCGACGAGGAAGATGACTGATGTCACCGATGCTGTGGCGCACAATGCACTACATACCCTCACTTATCGATAAGGCCAAGGGTCAGACTTATCGACACTGGACAGCGCAGTGCCGTAAATGTACATGCATTTGGAACGATGAAGATCAAATGACACTCTTGACTCGGTGCCGCCCTGAGTTCCCGAGAGTGAAAGACCCGTGGAGAAATATGGGCTCGTTAGCTGAAGAAGCATGCTTACTCCATGTAACCCTGTCGCTCCATGGCTATGGGATATCACAAAAACGTCCCCTGGGTCCGACGCGCGCTGCGCATCACCTTGTACCAAATTGTCATATGTAACTCGTAGCCGATAGGCTCACAGAGAAGCCAATGACGCAAAGAGCAATCGTGTACGGGGAGCCTGTTCTGCCAAGGGGCGCACAAGCAAAACAACAAACACTCTCCCCCTTGCCGCAAGACCATGATCGCAAATCGCACTGCCGCCGCTACGGCAGCTGCAGCTTCTGTTCACAGTATCCATGTGTAATGCATTGAGACTTTCTTGGCAAATGCTGGATGACGCGATCCCCGACCCCGGGACAATGAAATTGAATGACAGTCCAACACTAGTCTCATTGTTTTCTAGACAAAGGAGGAAGGAGAAAAAAATGGTAGCCTAGCATGGCATGCCCGGGCCATCACCCAAGTTGAAGAAGTCCCTTGTTTTGGTTGTTCCTTTACGCCCCTTCCTCCCAAAGCATGCACGCTGTGTGTGCTCAAGGCTGGCTGCCATGTATTATCTCGTGATGAACATCCCCTACTCTTCCTTGGCACCGCCGCGACCCGACTTCTCAGCTGCCTCAACCGTCTTCTTGTCACTCTGTGCCTGGCCCTGCTGCATAGCGCTCATGAAACCGGCCGCAGCCTTGAACGGGCGCTTGAGATCACCACTGGCAGGCTGGCCGTAAATGTGAATCTTGGTCAAGTTGCTCTCGAGAGCGGACTTGACGGGCAGGATCGACTGTATGAGGAGAGGGTTGGTGTACTTCATGTAGAGGTGCATGAAGGCCATGATGGCGATACCCATTAGCTGGCCGCGGAAGAGAGCCTTGAGCTGGTCCTTGTCGTAGGCCTGGATGGTGGTAGTGACGAGCTTGCCCTCTTCGGTGGAGCCCATGGGCGCGGGTTCAACGTACTTGAGGGTGGTCAAGTCTATCGACACGCAGATATTAGCCGTGGTCCAGCGTTTCCATCTTCTTCCATTGCTTTCCTCCCTGACATTCTCGTGCCTTCCTTTGTCACAGGGTATGACTATAATTTATTGGAGGAAACACTTGAGGAAGAAAGAGAGGCTCACCTTTCTTCTTGTTGATTTGGGACTGGATGTACAGATAGAACAGGGCGATGAGGACATTGCTGCCCAGGTATACGGCGCGAACAGTCATGAGAACACTGGGGTCGTCAAAGGGAATGCGCTTCGACACCTGCATCATGCCCAACATGATGACGAGGTTGGTGCTAAGACAAGGCGGAGTGAGGTCAGCTTTGATCATCCTGACCGATGCGTTTGGTGGTGCGATGCCCTTTATGGCACCCACGAAAGCACGATGCCTGGTTCACAGACCGGGCTTCTGACTTCGGGATGCATGAACATCGGCATTGTGCAGAGTGAACAGAGAGCGATTGATCTATGGACAGACCTAAAGGCAGTATGGCCAATAGGTCGTCTTTTTTCTTGTCTTGGAGGCGACAGCACAACGCGGGGGGCATCGAGTGAGCGAAGCGGGGAAATGCGTGGACTTACATTTGGGGGCTGAGACCTGCCATTGTGAAGTTTGGGCGCTTATTTTGACGCGACCAAAGAAAGCTGGTAGAGTCGATGGAAGCAAAGAAGAGCAATGTTTCGGGGGTGGTGGGCGAAGATGGACGAGAAGGAGGGTGGACGTCTTGAAGTTTGAACTCAGAAGAAGTCTGCATGTGGCGTTAAAAAAGGCAAACGTGGTCGCAACTTGCAGGTTCAGGCATCAGGAGGTGAGGCTGCACGAGGCTGGACGCTGAGTGGGTGGCGCATGAGCGTGGCGCTCTGGTGGAGCTGCAGGACCCTTTCTTCCTTCCCCGTGGTTCCGTCTTACCGGTGACGCCGTTGCAGATTGCAAGGCTATTTACACTTGATTATTCCCGAACAATTCTCCTTGCTCAATTGAACCCTGTTTCCCCGCGCGGACTATTAATTTGAACACAAGGAGTTCGAGGTTCACTCGGGCATCGGGCATATTGGCACATTGACCCCGCGAGCCTCAATGAAGAGCGTTCCTTTGTTTGGGCCAAACTCAAGCACAAAGGGTAGCCTGTCCGTCAATCAAAGAGCTCTCTCTGCAAGAAACAAATGAGAGCCGGCTGCTAAAGAGTCTGATGTCCTCGATGAGATTCGCAGCTCGAGCCAAGTGAAATGCCAAGTTGTCGATATCCGGCCTGCGCTGTGCCGCCAGCAGTCTGGACTCTGGAATTTGCCAAAGAAACTGAAACAAAGGGAGATCATTGATCAACCATCTTTGACTCTCGTAGTGCGCGTACTTGGTGTCACTACGATGAAACTCTTCGACATGCTACAAAAGAGTCCAGCTCAGCAACAAGACAAGAATGCTGTTCTCGAGTAAAGAATAGAGCGATCGAACAGAAGACGAACCGCCAAGTCAAAGGGAAGAAAGGGGAAGTAAAAACGTCCCAGGTGAGCCGCTTCACGTACCACATACGTGTTTATCATTGCTTCTCTGACCAGAGCGTCAAAGAAGGGAGTTCTAATCGGGATGTTTCACGCAATCTGCAAGATAAACAGCCCGCGAAGACATGTGGCTCAAAGAGAGAAAGGATGAGAAATGGCCGATCAAGTCAGCCCTTCGCACGCACCGCACCTTACTATTGCATCCCTGGATGAACACTCTCCATATTTAAGGTGACTCCCATCAAGTCGACGCCGATGGAAGTCAAATATATCTTCTTCTCTCATATTCAGCGCAACTATTGTACAAGTCCACGTCTCACTTACCTTTTGACAAACTCTCTAAACACGAAATAGCGGGCAAGAAATCATCAGCTCAACCCCAAAAAACGGACCGCTGGTAAAAAAACAGCAGATGGCGTATTACACGAGCGAATCAGACGGGTGGAATATTGGCTGGGGGCGGACTCGCACACGGGGCCGGTTACCCGATGGCGACGACCACATTCGAAATTATCCTCCGTTCATGCCCGGAGGGCTCAGGCCGCCATTCTGTCCCGCCGACTTTCCCCCCTGGTATTACGGCATGTGGGAAGATACTCACCACCGATGCCGCCATGAGTCGAGGGGAAGAAGGAGAAGTGGTGGTGGTGGTGGTGGTGATGGTGGCGGCGGTGGTGCGGCCAACCGAGCCGTTGTTTCTCGCGGCGTGGTACCTGCTCCTAGGGCCGCTCGCGACGCGAGTCGCTTCGAAATTGTCGTGCGAGACACAACCGACAATCGACTGCCCGCGTGGCCCGAGAACAGCAGCTGGAGGGCCAGCATTGCTAAGAATTCAAGTATTGCGAATGTTATCAGACACATCACCGCCAATCCGGGAAAGTACATGGTCACAGTGATGTGGAACACCGGCGTCGAGGAGGAGCTCCATGATGGCTTCAGGGTCATCGACCTTGAGATGGACGCGCTTGAGCTGCGGGTTCATGAGCGAGAGGCTGGTCCGGCTTGTCTACCCGTAAGATGCATCAATAACTAACAAGCTGGCCGCGCGCATCCAGTCGGACCGGGGCACGATGTATCTAATACGAGGAAGTCTTTTGTGCTGCCCAAATTATGCAGCGAGATGTTCAGCCAGTTCGGAGCGTTGTTCAAAAGGAAGAAGACTCGCTGTACTAAGCGCGACATGGCTCATGGCTGCACGGATCGGTGCTGAAGGCTTTCCAATTGCGGCGGTTGCGTTCGAACTTCGCGACCCTTGAGCTTTTTCAAACAAACGGGTTTTCTCGAAGGGTGGGTGGACACGCCATGTCATAGTCGTTGTTTTGTTCGAACTTCGCCAGCGTCATAGAAGAGAGTTATCCGTTGCTGCATAGCACCACCGTCCACGTGTGTATCTCTGTACCTGTGCAAATCATGTGAAAGACCTCCTCTCTTGTTGTCCTTCAGTGCAATGATCTTCAGGAGCCGTCCGAAGCAACAACCAGCTGCACAATGGCGTGCATGACCCAAGAACACTTCATTCGCTTCGAAGTTAACTGCGCCATCGCATCCATCACACATCGTGTACACCCCACCGAAGTTTCCACGACCTCCGTGCGTATAACGAGATATGCAAGCACTTCCCGGCGATGGAAGTCAGAAGGCTTGAAAGTTGAGAGACTTTGGCCGACCGTCTCAGCGGACCTATGTATGTATGTGTCTTTCCTTGCCAAGTTCCTGGGGTAGTCCCGAGGCTGTGGACGCCGTTGGTGACCCTCTCAACCCCAACCAACCACTCGGAGGTTGAACGTACAATACCCGCCTTGTCGGTAGAAAAGGTGCGGCATGTCACCGCAGTGAGCTCGCAAGGATGCTACATATAAAATGAAGGGAGTCAGGGACGGGGGGGATCCTTGGAGACGTTGATGCTATGTATACCTACCTATCACGTGCGCATGCCGCATGCGGCGTGAACTTCCCTGACGCATTTGATTGCATTTGATTGGTGAAAAGCGAGGCTATGTGCAAAGGAGATCGGGAGTTGCTCTCTTTGTGTCGTTGTAACTTGTCGCACGTATGTATGTACTTGACGCGGAAAAGCCACGAATCTGCACACACAAACAGGTTGAGAGGACAATTGATAACTGCGTAATGTCGTCGTAAGCAAGCAAACACTGGCCCCTCTACCAACCCTGCCCTTTTCCCATTCGTGGATTTTTGCTCTCGATGCGCCGCAGCTACAGATAGATCCCTTAATAAGGGATGAATGGAACAACAAAGGTCAACTTTGCCAATGCTGGACGGTAGTGCGTCGGATCCGGCCAACATTCTTATTGAATGATAGCAAGATAGCAGTCCCAATCCCCTGAAGCATGTGTAAGAGCCGGATGAGATGTTGAAGTCGTGGAAGGAGATGGGAGATCGAGCAGCTCATGAGAGAGCCTTGTTTGGTCGGTACATGTGTAAAAATGGGCCGGAAAGCTCGGAAAAGGAAGCCGAAGGATACAGCCCTGCCGATTGGGCCGCTTATGTTACAAGGAGACGTGCCGACAACTGTATCGACGCTGCCAAATTTCGGTCTCATCCATTCAACCACCATTTGTTGCGCAAGTAGGACCCGATAGCCGTCAGCTCTAAATCCTGACTGTTGATCGTATCGGTTTTATTCCGTACATCATGTACATAGATATGTTTGCCTCTGTCATTTGTATGTACTTAGGTACTCCGTGTAAGTGAGGAAAACCCTAGCCTGCACGAAGTTACTCTGTATGTATGTACTTGTTGCACGATTTGCCGCCTCATGAGCCCGAAGTGGCCAGGACCTGTGGGTTTCTCAGTGTGCAGGGCTGCGATCCAGTCTGTACTGTACACCCGCTTATTAGGTAGCCGCTCATTTGTCGCTTGCCGCGCAAACTTGTCGGCAAGTAAACAATTTTTCTTGCGACGGTTATGTACCTATGAACCAAAGATGGCCATAATAGTTAAGTCCGTGGAATGCATACCTCGGGAGATGTAGCATCCCCACAACTTCAACCACTTCTCCTTCGGCGGCGAGACGTCCAAAGACCCGCGTCACCGCGTCACCGCGCGATTGACAAGAGAATCGAGGGCTTGGGCAAGGATCGTACCGTGTACGCCAGTGTCCAATTAGTCGCAGTCTGAAGTTCCACGTACATACATACCTACTCCGTAACTGGTATATACACAGCTAAGTTAAGGCATGTAAACAGAATGGCAGATATGAAGTTCTCCATCTTAAGAGCGTTAAATAGGGTTAAAAGTTAAACCTGAGAAAGACGAGGAATACCTGGCCTAGAATCGGACGATAGGCCGATTGTTTGTAAGGTTAGCTCCGGCTTTTCGATGATTGCCCTACAAGGTTATCGTGTCGGTGTAAGATTGCGAGACAAGGATCTGCACTGGATTTCGTCAAACTGAAGTCGCGACGAAAGTCATCATACCTGATTCGCACAACTGGTCAGACGCGCCGAGCCTAATCAAATCAACGAAAGTGCGTCCCACACTCGCAAGATCCACGCGAATGTGCGTTTTGACGCAAAAATAGGTGTCATATCGTGAGCTGGGAATAGGTTATCGGGTTATGTATCGGTTTGTCGGTTCGTCGGTTCGTAAGATTGTCAGGTAGCTGTACTATCAACAGGGTTGACCTCGCCTCATCGATCCGTCATCTGCGTTCGAGCTGATCGGGATGCAGGGGCCAAGGTATTGTATGTACTCCGTACCGTGTTCCCCGGTCGGAGCGAAGCTAATAAGCGAGAGCGCGATGTGCAAGAGAAGCCCTGCTCAAATATGCCCCGGGCGTCAATCGTGCTTTTAAGGTGCTCGTTAGTCCGCAACCGGCCCGCGTCACACTGTGCAACAGCTGTTTGCAGCTTGACAACTCGCTCCAAACTGGCGACAGCTGCCAGCAGCTGCCAACACAATATGTACATATGTACTCCGCTTAATGCTCCTGGAACATCCCCGCTGTCTCTGAATCCAACCAACTTTCTTACCACAACTTACAAGGACCACGATGTAGCTAGAGCGAACTGGTCTACTCCCCGGTGGGCAATATCATCCTGCCTTGTCCACTCTGGTCCAGTGACTCCATAAACTCGATCCTGATTCAATTTGATGCAGCCGGATGCATGCTCTTGGACACAGTCTGGACCATTCTGGAGCCGTCTGGTGCGGGCCTTGATCTGCTCTTGCCTACCTGCCTATTTGGCCTCCAAAAAGCTGCCTGCTTGCTCCTTGCCTTTGCCCGGTGCCGGCCAAATCTCCATACTTCGTGAACCGTACCTCCGTAAGGGTCACGAGCATCACGAAAGACTCGGAAAGAGAGTGACCTGTTGGTCATGTGCGTTCGCCTCGATGAGCCAACTAGTTCAATACAAAACCACTTCATCACAACTCAGCTCACCACCAGTCCACCACGACCTCTCGTGTTCATGCCATGCCTGACCGCAGCGCTGACCACAGCCGTACAGGCGGCATGATGAGGTCAAATGACTGCTTCATAGTTATGCCGGGTCTTGAGAGCAGGCTTTTGTCCAGGAAGCTCTGTTGCTTTGCGACGTCTGCGGCTAGCCTCCTTGTCCCCTTCCCTGAGTAGGTACACGAATAGGTAGGTACTCCAGTCTCTTCTTCGATAGATATTACATTGCGACCAGCATGTTCAACGACCTAGCAACGACTGTGCGAGTTAAAAATATCCCCTTACGCCACAAATCCACCTGTTCTACACAGACCCCTTTTAGGCGAGCCGGTCGCACACCCTACTATGACATAGGTATTTCCGTCCTAACATCTCATCAAGATGGTCTTTGATCGAGCCAGTCGCTGGAAACCGCCGTCTATGTATCTCTTTGACCAATACGCTGAAGGCCGTGGACGAATTGCTCGAAGCGACATGGCTGGCAGCTGCCACGGCTACCACGGGGTGCCTGTGTGCGTCTCACATGGTCTTTTTCCATTTAAAGGGCTGGCCATAACTTAAAAGTGTTTCCATTCTTGACTTGCTCATAGATTGCTCATATCCACCATTCCGAAGCCAGATGGAATCCAAGCCCCAGTTCACAACTTTGAAGTATTCGGAGAATGGCGATGCCAAAGTTCTGAAGAGCACGAATGACCCCACGTCATACAACAAAAAGTTGCACGTGGCATGTGATGGATGCAAGATAAAGAAAGTAAGTCAAACAGGGTAAAAACATGACAACTTGGATGAGTCAATAGTTGAAGAACAACCATCTGTTGGGACAACCTCAAAGGCTGACAGCTGCTGGGCCTTGTAGAGGAAATGCGACGGAGTAAGGAGTGGATGCCACCATTGCATAAAAGAAGGGAAACTATGCGAATATACTTCGACGAAGAGGGCTAAAGGCGGATCGCTTCGAGGAAAGAGGACCGAGTCAGCTGGCCAAGAAAAGGAAAACACGTTCGGAGAAGGCAGCAGTAATAACACGAGCACCTGCGACGAAATTGGCAGTTCGAGTGCGACGAACACGAGTGCACCGGCAGCAATGTCGGTATCGCAGACAACAGAGGATTTTGCGCCAACAACGTCACTAGACGCCGGGCCAGCCTCTTATGGGAATGACGCGCAAATTAGGATGCCACGATCAGCAGATACCAATGTAGCCGTGCCCTCTACCTACCCACATGACCCCTTTTCAACCTGTTTATCGCCAAAGTGAATGCGACCTCGGGACTCGGGACTGGTACCATTGGTGGCTAGGTGCTATAGTCCGACGCGTGCAGAACAGCTCTATCGACCTCGACAAGTCGTGTCGAGAGTACGCAAGCATCTTCCTTTGACACTTTTGACACGGCTGACGTTTTCCGGCGTATCGCACTCACGTTATCGCGATGTATGAATGGCTATGGAGGACTGGGGGAAGTTTGATCATGGGCAAATGCTCGCCAAGCGAGAACGGCGAAAAGATTCCTGTCTAAGTTTCTGCCCGAACTTTTGATACAAGTCTTTGCTAAAGAGCTCTCTGCTTGCATTACCTGGTTATGCTTCGAAATAGATTCCTCAGCACCTTGGCTTAAACACGGTGACCCAGTTGCCCGGTGTCTTTCGTGCGGCGTGCCTCCGCTTCAAAATGCGCTATTACACTGCCGTGAGCAACGTGACATTAGTTTCCATCGCCCATATCAGCACAAGAACCTAAAATCCTCCTAGACTTCAAGCTGTGGAAAACAACTGCATGTGAAACGTGATGTGCGACGAATGCAGCAGCAAGAATGAAGGAGAAGAAAGGGGGGGGGCTGTCTTAAACATGGTTAGCTGACAAGAACCTTTGAGGAGAACCCACTTGGGGACGTTGACGTTGCTTGGCTGGCATCGTGGGACGGTGGACCAGAATACAAGTGCAATCCGTGAAGATGACCACAGAGCTTGCTCGTGTCGTGGAGCCCGGATTAACCCCGCGCTGGCGACTACAGTTGTTGTAAATCGTGCCATTCTGCCCTCCTTGGAAATCTAGGACCCAATTTACGACCCCCGGGCCCCAGGGAATATAAACTTGCCGCACGGAATAGAAATGACATCCACATTGGCGAGCTATACGCGTGAAGCGACGGAGCCGCCCCCTCAGACTGGCGCCGGCGGCCGGTGATAAGTGACAAGTCTTCTAGGCAAGCGCTGGAAGATCGCTGCGACTGGCCGAGTACATACATACCGCATGTGCATAACCTACGGAGTATAAACTGAGCCCGACCCTGCAATATTCCGTCTTTTCGCGGCGGCCTGCGAAAAAAAAGAAGAAAAAGGAAAAGTCGGCCATCACCGCTCCGAGTCCCCGACAATCGGAAGGCGGTTTGCGCTCACCCTGGCTTAGTCACCCGATGACATCACAGAGTCCTAAACCGGAAAAGCCTTGCGGGGCGAGCATGGGGATGAACCATCACAAACTCAACAACGGGAAAAATCCAACTTCGTGTAAACTTACAGAGCCGTGATTACGGCGTCAACTCGGACAAAGAAAAACTCCACTTCACGCTGCTGGATCTGGCGGCATCTTGAGAAGTTTTTGTCAAAGACTCTGAACGGATCCGAGATTTCTATCTATCATACTTGGGACCTCGGACGTTATTGACTGGCTGGGAGGAAGCTGCTTCCGGAATCCGGTGCTGTTGTCAAAAGTTGGGACGCTCTCGCGATATAGTCATGGCGTCGGTGCCGTCGTCGGGGGGTGAGGGGTCTAGTTTTTCAGGGGGTACCGTTGTGGAGAAATTGCAGGAATGGGGATGTGAGTTCTAAGATTTCCCTTTTCTTGGCCTTTCGTTCTATATGCGCGCGCGCGTGTGTCTCGTGAGTGGGAGTGGAAGTGGAAGTGCGATGAAAAGAAAGAGAGAGACAGCGTGAGTAAGGAGAAAGAGACAACGAGAGAGAGGCAGAGACAGAGACAGAGGGAGATGAGATGAAAACAGAGAAGACGGAGGGAGACAGACAGTGGGCACACATAGTGGCAAGAAGCAAACATGATGTCCTGTTCGATATATGTCTTTCCAGACCGCCTTGGTCATCGTGGCATCACATCAACACATCATTTACACTCAACTACCCATCTCACATGACTTCTCGCATTCTTGTTCCACGCTTCATCATTCTCCTCGGGCTAACCCACCTGCTAACTTCTCAAAATAGCAAACTCACTCCCCCCGGCCCTCATGGCCACTCTCATCACCGCACTACACGCCCGGCCCATGAAGCCCTTCGCGCTGGCCTTCTTCGTGCCTCCGCTCCTCTTCTCCTCGTACGTCAACCTGTTGGGGTTCCCGACCGCCAGCGCAGGCATCACGGCAGCCTGGTCGGGCGTGTACGCGCTGCTCGCGTTCCGAAGGAGACAGTCCCTACGGAACAAGTTCTCGGTGAGGGGTCTGGTGCGCGGGTCGGCGATTGGGATGGGGAGCGCGAATGCTTTGGCGGGTGGGTGGGTGTATTCTAGGGGGGACCTTAAGAAGGATAATGAGGAGAGGTTGAAGAGAAATAGATGGGGGGCTGTGGAGGAGTAGGGCGGGGATGGAGATGGTTCTTACTGAAAGCTGTGGGAGCGTCCTGGGAGAGGAAGCTCGGGGACGCATGAAAGTTGGACATGGAAAATGTACGCTGTCTGAGGACGATTGGTGCTGCAGTGGGGATAGTGAGGAATCTAGCGACAGACACATTTGGGTCCCAGATTCTCTGCCGTATGATGTAGTATCATGGCGAGATAGATTTTAGAATTCCGCCACTTTCATTTTGTTTGTCCCTCACCATCAACAAGATGTAGACACGAATCTGCCCTGCTACTACTTCCCATGGCTACGCGTACGGATGGCTTGATTATCAATGCGCGGCAGTGCATCTGTCAGTTCACCCATGAGGAGATATGAGCGATGCTAGTGAAGAAAAGAAGCCTCCGTTGGGGATGAGAATTCTAAGGCGATGAAGCCATAAGATGGAAGTAAAAAACTGAAAACCTAGGGAGGTGAATCGAACTTTCAAGCTACAGCAATAAAGTAGGGGGGAGACAAAAAAGCACAAATAAGTGCATAGCCATGAATAGACAACATGAACAGACAAACAAAAAACACAGAACTTTCACGAGGGAGATTCGTATCGTAGTACTGGGATTCGCTCCAGCCTCCAGGGTATTCCACGAACGGAACGACAGACGAGTGTCGACATGTGAGCCTTATAGGTACTCTACGGCGTCGTCTCGTCCACGGTCCACCGCATTCAGGGGCGTGACGTTATCCAAGGCTGAACGAGGACGAGATACCACGATCACTTGCTGGGGTTCCGGAGACAATAGGAACATGGGCTACTCAGGACTGGATTTCGGGGCTATGCGTGTGAGGGGAGAATTGGTTTAGGTCTACTCAATGACATATAAACAGCAGACAGCAGACAGCAGACAGCAGACAGCAGACAGCAGACAGCAGACAGCAGACAGCAGACAGCAGACAGCAACTTGATATACGAGAGTAGACAAGCCGAAACCCATCCCCCCACGGCACCTCAAAGTTCAAATCAAACAAGCCCGAGAGCAACGTCATAAATTCTACACCACTACACTCTACCATTAAACACCACACAAATTCAGAGCTCGCGCCCGTCATGGCGCAATAGCAAAATCTCGGTTCGCCTCGCTTTTTCCGGCGACACCCTCCCAGTACTTGTACAAAAGAAAGAAAGACATGATGACCCAACACGACGCCGATATAAGTGATCCACGATGACCAAGTGTCTGTCGTCACAACAAGAACAATTACATCATCAAACTCCTCCCTATACCATAGACGCGCCCGCCCGCCCGCCCGCTGGCTCTGGCTCACTTTTGTGGCTGTCTCCGCGACGCCAGTAGCCACCAGCTAGCCCAAGATAATCTCAGCGCTTGATCTTCTCTTGGCCTAATGAAAGCCCGTTTCTCGTTTGTAGACGGTGGGGAGGGGTGCTGGTTGCAGGGCTGTGGGAGGCCAGGCGGTGTCCCCTTTTTGAGCCGTGCAGTAGTGACGCCAAGGCGAGAAACAAAACAAAACAAAATAAAACAGAACAGAACATAGGATAAAAATAGAAGACTGGAAAGTTAGATGTGAGAAGAAGCAAAACGGGAGCCTTGTATGCAATGCAAGGGCCCTGGTTGATCAGAGAGTTCTGTTATACGTCGGGTTCCGCGGCTAAGTGCCACGTTGCAGTGGCCCGTAACGTGATAGAGCCCGTAACGTGATAGAGTCGAGCGTTGGTAGAAAGATGATACCGAATTCTTGGTCGACTGCTGTTCTGTCGTTTGGGAAAGAAGTTATGCTGCTCCTCTTTTTGAGGGATTGATCGCTAGGGAGCGCTGACTCAAACATCGAGATCAAGCAGGAGTGCTGCTTCATCATAAGATGGACCAGGGGGTAACTGCTTCATCATCAAGACGCAGCAGAAGCTACCGTCCACCGCCAAAACACAGCAGCCCGTACGGTCAATCACCAAGATACAATTCCCTCGAAAAAACAAGCCCCAAAAGACCATACCCGTATCCCTAAAACCATTCCCGGGCGTCCATATTGAATCCCGAAAGAACACCCTACGGCATCCTGACATCATCTATCCTCGGCATCCTGGACCCTGACACCAACCACAACACCATCACAAAACTCGAAAACAAGAGAGCCCGAAAAAAGGTCCGGACTTGCACAGGCGTAAACCGCGCTGCTGTCCTAGTATGCCCATGGCCATGGCCATTCCAGAGCTTCTGCAACGGCGAGCACTCCAACCCATGGATATACTCGACATCGCAATCCCGCACCTTGGGCGCCGCATACGTTTTGTACTCGTCCAGGACAGAACGCAGCTGCCAGCCCGCTAATTTGCGCATGGCGGCAACAACACACCCCGTTCGATGTTTTCCGTGATTGCAGTGCACCAGAAGGGGGTAGTGAGACGGGTCGAGGACTAATTCGAGGATAGAGCGCATGGTACTGAGGGGGATGGCTTCTTTTTTGGTGCCCTTCATGTTGAAGATGACTTGGTTGATGCCGTGTGTGTTGACGAAGGAGAGAAGGTTGTGGTCGAGGTGGTCTTTTTTGACAAGAGTTCTGCGAGAGGTTAGCGCCGAGTGGACATACGGGATTCAATGGATAGTAACAGGTTGGGATTGTGCATGTGTGATGTGTGTAGGTACGAACACGACTGTCTTGAGGTTGAGACTGCTCAGATAAGGAAAATCCTCGGGGGTGGGATAGCTGCTTCTGTATACACCATGGATTACTGTACCAAAATTGGCGGGGGGGTTATTCGACACTGGTTTGGGGTGCCGGGACGAGTCTGAGAAGGAGGACGATGAGGGGGACGATGGCAATGAAGTGGAATTGGCTGTTGTCTCTACGTTAGTCGCGTGGTCAAGCAGAAAAACCATAGCTATTGGGCATCACTGAGGGCGCGTACATGATTTCTCTGCGGGTGTTTTACCCAATGTGCTCGTCAAAGGTATTTCCGTGCTGCTGTTCGAGGTCCTGTGTTGTGCGCTCGACTTGACCGGCGAGTCAAAAGCCGCCGCGCCACTCATTTGGCCTGCCTCCAGATCCTGCACCGCGTGCATCAAGTCATCTTTCAAGGAGTTCCACGAACTTCTCCTGGAGATGTAGGCAGACGCCATTTGGTGCTGGTTATGGTTCCCCTCTTGAGAATAGTGGTGATTGCGATTCGTCTCGTCTGAGTGCGCGCGCGAATTTCTCTTGATAGCCATCGTTCAAAGTATCAATCGTATAAGTAAATTCCGAGCGATAATCCGCGACCAAGAAACGTCTGGACTGTATGCGGGATGGGCAAAATGTCGGAGCTCGATACAAAATGTCGAACAAGCGGCGAAAGGAAGTGGAGGGATGTACGTTCCGGACGTCGTCGCCGTGCGATGTTAGGTATAGTTCTTCGAGATGTACAAGTTTCGATCAAGTTGAATTAATCGCTAAACGTCGGTGCCGTAAGTTGAAGTATCGGACATTCAATTCGTATCCGAATCAAACGCCGTGTCCACAAGCAGGTCGCGTATGGCCTCCTAAAAAGGACAAGACTTCATCTTGGAAGTAACGAGCTGGACCTGATTCGCCATCCTGTCCACCAGTTATCCTCCAAAACCAAGTATAAAAAGTTGTATGTATATCGGAGGACCGTGGTCGCACACCGCGGGAGGGTTGTGGATGCGCAGCGCGCGGAGGGCTCGTACGGGCACAAAACGTACTTCGCGAGAGTCGTTGTTGCAGAAGGAAAAGAAAGAAAGAAGACGGGCGAGCAACGTGGGAAGGATGACAAGAGAGGGAGGGTAAGATGGTGTGTGGGCTGAAAAGGCGCCGGACTGGGGAAGAGAACTGGCGATTGGGCGATTTGAAGCGCACAAGGGTTTGAAGACGCACTATTGGCTGTACTCCGTAAACATCGTGCAGAAGAAACTTCGAAAGTGAAGAAGAGACCGAATCCGCGGCCGGCGCTGTCACCAGAAGGCATGTACCCGTGAACAATGACCGAGTGTTGTGGGGAAGAGGCGCGATGCTTTAATTGGCTGAGGCTCCGTGAAGTGGGCAGGTAGGTTCGGTGACCACTGACGACCAAAGGGCCCGTGCAGATTTTCACAGTTGGTCAGTCACGTGCAGTGCAGCGTGCACAAGCGCACAAGCTTCGGATGAGCCCCCGTCTTACGGCCTTGTCTGCGTCACGTGTTGCATGCAGATGCTGCAGCAGAACAACAACCCAGCCCACGGACCACCCCTTGGGCCGTCATCCGGTCATGCATGGTTCGGGGCCGGGTTTCGGCTGGCTTTCCGGTTCCGACGTGCCTGCGTCGCGTCACACGGTACATCCGCCGAGACATCCATCCCGAGACGCGCATCCGAGGCGCAGCACAGACAATGCCTGATCCAGCCAGACCCCTCGTCTGTCGTTGGTTGGCCTTGTTCTCAGCTCGTTCAGGTACGTAGACAGTTCAGACGCAAATTGCCCTTTATTAAGGAATCGTTTCAATTGATGTCGCTATGCTATGTAGTTGTGCAGCATGCTGCTTCTAATAGTACAGCGTAGCCAGCCTTCTACAGCGGCACCTGCGACGAAGTACAAGTCGAAAGCGCCGCACAACATCCGCTCGCTGGCGACTGCAAGTGATCGGAGTCCTAGTACTGCCCGAGACGATGATGCCGCAACCGCGTCTTAGCACTGCTGTGTGCATGTCGCCGCATGACCATGTTCGAGGATAGAAGGAGGGAAAGTAGGAAAGGGGGTAGCGAGTGGTAGGTAAAGGATTGATGTTGAGTAGAAAAAAGTTACAGAGGAGTAGTAAAGGTCCAAAGGAAGGAGTAGTATAGTGAGCGTTTGAAAAGTCGTTAAAAGTTGTGCAGGAGAGAGTAAAGGACCTGTAAAGAGATAGTAGAGGAGTTGAAAAGAAAGAGTAAGGAGTGAAGAAATCTAGTAGATAGTAAAGAAATAGAAGGATAGTGAAGAGTAGTAAAAGAGTAACAAAAAACAATGCTGCGCTTTCTATGTATGTGCGTCAAAGTCGTCTCTACCTCAAAGAATTTTGTCTGCTCCGGCTTGCATAAATGAATGAAAAATGACGTAAGAGCAACGCATAGGCGTGATGGTCCTACCGGGAGACCCACCCCTTATGATGCTCTGAAAAAAGTAAACAGGAAAAACGAAGGAAGTAGAGCAAGATGCTCAACATTTGGATACAAGTAATTCAGTAGAGCAATTCTCATCCGTATTCTCCTGCCGGTCAAGCTTGCCTATCAGCTCGCCCCCGTCCAGGATACTTCCAAACATGGCCGCCTCAAATAGGTAATTTACCTGCCAGGCATGATGATTCGCATGCGCAATCAGCCAAACCATCTCAAGAACGGATCCCCTGGAAAACAGCTGGGCCATGCAAAGCCGCGACCGCTCGGCCAGGTATTCTTCGTGCTGGGCGTCGACTTTTCCCTGCCGGACGTACGCCAGAACGCCGGTAACGAGGGACCACCATAGCTCTCGGAGCAGTGGGTCTTGGTGATGTCTCAGGAATCGACGTACATGGTCGCAGGTTTCGTCTCCGTTGCATGCGTACTCGGAAGGGAGCGCCCTGCTGAAGCCAGTGGTGTGGTAGCCTTCGTCAAAGACCTCGTCAAAGTCGGCCTCGCATTGGGGCTGCGCGGGGGTTTTTCGGGCCTTGGGCCAGCCTAGAATGGCGCGGCGCAAGAACATGTGTCGATCGTTGTGAATATGCCATGTATATAAAGCTGCACACATCCGGGCGACGGGCTCATGCCACCTTTGAGTCAACATTCTCGCCCCCGTGGCGGCGTAGGCGTCGTAAACCCTGCGCAGCACCTCCTCACTCACGATGCCCGAGCTGGTGATATCGCTGACGTTGAGAAAGGAGTTCATGACCTCGCTGTTGACCAGATCGCAGCCCACGTCGACCACGTCGGTTCCCGGCGAACTGAAGACCAAGTCACTCATGACGGCGGCAGGATCGAACCCCCGTGCCGCCGACTCTGCTGCCATGCCGAGCAAGCTGCTTTCCGAGAGAGAAACAATCTGGGCGGCGCGGCGGTCTAGCCGGGCGGCGCGGTCCTTGAGACATTGTTTGTATTCGTCTTCGAGCCCGATCTTGGTCTGAATGTAATCCTTACCGATGCAAACGGCTTGCCGGCGCTGGCGGCCACCCAGTGTGCGCATCGCATGACGATCCGTCAGGCCCTGATGCAGCAATCGATCGAGGGACGGAAAGACGTAGTTGTACCCATGTTCGTAATAGAAGACCATGTCGGTCACGTAGTTGGAGAACATGGTGCGCACATCAGCGGCACCAATGAGCAGGCTGGCAATCCCGCATCCGAACATGGCGTTGTTGGTTTGCATGGCCTCGGGCCAGTTCTCTGCGCCAAAGATTTTCAGTATCTGAGGCGAAACTCGACTCAATCCGGTACCCTTGGGGGGCAGTATGTTGCCCAGTCTGTGTTGTTCTTGTTTCCATTGCTCGAGTTGTGACGACAGTTTCAAGGGGACGAGTCTGGGCCGTCCCGTTCCTAGTGATTTGTCTTCCTTGTCGCCGTATAGCTCGTGGTCCGCGAAGCCGCCATCGACACCGGCAAACAACTCGGTCACCAAGTCCCTTGCTTGTAGAGAAAGCTTCCTCAAATCCGCCACAGACCCCTGACCAAACAGATCTCTGGCTTCAGAGTAGCCAGCGTGGACGGGGAACGGTTCAGAGTTGTTGCCCGGCGGTTTGGAGGACAAAGAGTCAAAAGCTTTCCTCAGCACCGACTGAGTCAACGGAACCTGGCCCCAGAGGTACGGGGAGATTGCAGTTCGGCTGCTTGTGCCGGGGAGGGCATGCCGCTCTCTCGGCCTGACCTCGATGTCGATCCCCTCGAGAGAATAGTTGTTCCAGCAGATCTGCCGGCTGGGAAGCCAGTCGAGGCAAAGGAAATTGAACATCTAAGAAACCGGCAGGAGGGCAAGGATGGTTGAACAGGTAAATTGAAGTTCTATCGTGTAAGTATAAACGACGTCAAAAGCCATGTGAGACGCATCGGACGCACGTGCTAAACGCTCCTTCCGTCACAATATATATAACTTTTAGAGATATTCGACCAGACGAACCCCAGGAGTGCGACGGCCGATTCACCGAAATCTATACGACTACTGCAAGGCATCTCGCCGGACCTTATTTTCGGGTCGCGGGAAATTTCTTGGTTCTCATGCACTAGCACGTCTTCGCCGATCTTGGTAAGTTTGTCTCGCCATCGGGAGACAAGCCACATCCAAACTTCCAAAGGCAGAGGAATGGGCAGGGATGACCCAAGCGCAGGAGATGGCAAGGCGATTTTCCCGCCCGGTGGACGAGCCAGTGTAAATCCTCCGGTTGAATCCGTAAACATATGTATTGCCAGCCCGTTCCATGATCTGTAATGTACCTAGCTCAACGTGGCACTTTTGACATCGGCATGGGGAAACCCGACAGAGGTCGGGAGATGGTAGCCAGGAGGGCGCCGGCACTATCCTTCTCGTTCTGGAGATGCCACCAAGACGAGTGTTGGCGGTCGAGGAGATTGCGGCTGATAAAGACGTGGGTTGAATGCAGGGCGATCTCATTTTTGTCGAGGAAAGGCGAATGCCGAGTCATGGAATGCTAAATCGTCAACCGACGAATGTTATGGTGCTGGTTGAGCTAGCAGGAGCAGTTGTTACGGCTGGTGGACAGCTTGGCAGCTGGCAGGCCGTCTGACAGTGGCATCATGCATGTCATGGCCCATTGGCCATTGTATGTAACGTACCTAAGCCCATCGCTCCTTCCGTCTACGCCCACAAGCCGACCCAGACTGGCGGTGCAACCCCTGGCACGGACAAGGCAACCTAGTCCATGCCCATGACTCCATGCCACGTCTTCCTCCCTTGCTTCTGTCTCTCCCTCCAGGCCTTCTCCATGCCTCCTCCAAGCCCTCCCTTGCGTGCCTCCTGCAGGCTGCTTGCTGTCGACGACGACGACGACGAGGTACATAGGTAGCATGTCGCGGATCTCACCCCCGTTCACATTTCCGACGATTCCACGAGGCCCGGCGCGGACCCTGGCACTGGTGGTGTTGCAACCCGTGGTGCACCCCGTGTCGCAAACCCCTGGCCAGATTTTGTCAATGGACCCCAACGTGGTCAAAAGGTGGATGTGGCGCCCCAATGCACGCGGGCCGGCGAGCCCTTGAGCGCGGTAGAAATGGAATGATGCTGGATTCAACGGAGGCAAACAAGCAATGAGGGTTTCGGGGGCCAATATGGTGCTCCATAATACCACAAAAATTCCGTGAACAGAATTTTCGAGTGCTGCTGGCCGTCATCAGAACCACATCACGCACACACACCGACGCGCGAACCCGTCTATCCGCTCATCCGCCATCCGCGCGCCACACGCCATCACGCCATCCGCGCGCACTGCCGTTGTGCTCAATACCTTGGTCCGGCCACATGCAGCAGATGCCGTCCTGCACAGGCAAACATGGCTCCGTCTGACTCTGCCTCTACAAACTGTATTCGCTACCGCCCGCTGAACCGGAACCGTAACGAGATTCGCCTCCTCGAGGTGCAGCCGCCGCTCACCGACGACATCAACGAGCGCGTCGTGTGTCGATTGGTCCACGAGCGACTCGACGATGACCCTGAGTTCGCCGGTCTGTCTACGCTCTACGGTACCGTCACCAATTACGAATACATGCAAGTCAACGGATCAAAGATTGCTGTGCCCTTGAATGTCGCCGAGGCCCTCCGCCATGTCCGGTCCCTCTTCCTTGGTCGCCGGGATGTCCAGAGCCCAGACCTGACCGATGCCACGTCGTCTCACACCAAGGTATCATTGTCTCCATCGCAGCCGCAGTCACTGTCGCCGACGCAGTCGCATTCGAAGTCGCAGCCCCAGCTTCAGTCGCAGGTACCGTCGCGGTCACCGCCGCAGTCGCGCTCTGACAAGATCCCCGGCTGGCTCCGATCGCTTCTCAAGAACGCCAAGCAAATTCTTGTCGACTCATCGTCCTCCTCAAAAGGGAATTCGCCGCCCCCATTGCGCATATGGCTCGATCTGCTCTGTATCAATCGGCAAGACGCCAAGGAGGAGGCCGAGCGGCGTTCTAGCCTGGTGCGAGCATACCGCCACGCGCAAATGGTTATTGGATGGCTGGGACCAGCCGATGATACCTCTGACCTCGCCATCGACATCATTCGCGCGTGGGATAGTTGCATGCCCATCAACTTTGGCGAACCAGGTGATCGAGAGGCTCATCCGGAGAACTACGCCCCCATCATGCAATGGATGGGGCCGGTAGCGCACTTGAGCAACATTCCCGAAGGAGTCACAGACCCGCGAGATGTGCCGAGCTACAAGGCAATATCTTCTTTCCTCACCCGGCCATACTTTAGAAATGCATGGATCCTGGACGATATGGCTTTGGCCCGCTTTCCTGCCTTTCTGGTGGCCGACGAGATTGTATCCTGGAAACAGATTCTGCGTCTGAACCGAGTCAATGAAGACATCAAGGATCACGGGGCCGAAATGTTTCCCAACGAGCTGCGGCATTTGCTCGAGTACATGCCGCTCAACACTGTTTGTACATTCTTGAAGGAATTCGACAAGCGCCAGAGGGAAGACGAGACTATGCCGCCCATGCTTACACACACGACGACGAGTTCCGGGACAAGTTCAACGTCGGCGCTGAGTCTGCAGAGGTCGATTTGAACTGCAATCCCTGCTGCGTGCCCTCCCTGACTCGTCTTGTTATTATCGTCTTTTCTTTCCCCGTCTTTCTATTTCCAATAGTTTCTCTCGAGTCTCACCGGTTTTTTTTTTTTGAGTTATAATCTGGGGTTTCACTGCAAAGCTTGGGCCATACCAGGACAGGAGTGGCGGCATTAGTGTACAACACTCGGTTGACACGGGAGTGACGCCAAAAGGTTGGTGGTTGAGCCATGAATCCATGATGGCCTGTCCAGACGAGGAGCAGGGAAACCATGCAACGCCATGTGACGCCATGCAGCGCCATGCAGCATTGACGCAACGCGACGCAAGAACCAATAGAGTTGCATGAACATGCATCTTGGCTTTCCCCCGCTCCCATCCATCCCCCATCTTCTTTTCTCCTTCTGCCGAGAGGGCGTGGGGTAAGACGCGAGTCACCAAGGACTTGGAAGAAATGGTTCATGCAGAAGTGGATGGAATCCTCCGCTTCCTGGCCCCGTACCACATATACACGCGTGGCATATGCGATCGGTTCGGGACATCAGTATCTGTCGGTTGTCGAATACTAGGCTGAAAACGTCTTGCCGTCGCAGCAAACCGATGACGCATCGTTCAGCTTACGGAAAGCGTTCCCGAGTGCAGCATGCGGTGTGGAGGAGTTCTCCGGCGTGGGACATGGCCATTTTTCGGTGTCTGTCGAAGATGTACGAGTCAAGAATCAGTTGGCGCAGATGAATAGAGAATGCCCACGTATTGGATGTATCATGCACGATGAGCCGATAGAAGAAGCTTCTACCGCTCTTCCTTTTTGTGTATCCGTGTCCATGTCCATGTCCGTGTCCCGAGTTTCATCCCACCAACGTCAGATCCTCCCGAGAAGTCAAAGACGACGGAATGCCCTCCCCCCCCTAGTTGTCCACCGGACATGATGTGACAGAGCACCCCATCTGGCCTGAATCTCTTACCCCCTTTCCGCCCCCAACCTTCATTTTCCCGTTTTCACCGCTTTTCCATCGACTCAAAACATTCCCGATCTGTCGTTCGTCTTCCGGCGCGCCTCGGCACACTTTATTTTCGGGGGCCCGTTCCGAGCAAACCGGACTTCCCATCTTATGTAACGAGTGTTTTTTTTTGGACAACACGCCCACCTACAGATAGGTATATACGTACATACTCCGCATCTATTGACCCCAGGTGACGTAACTCTATTCCGTATATTGCAACCGATCCCTGTCTCCCTCTCAGGACAAAAGGCACGATGAGTAAATAAATTGCCCTTCCGGCTTGTCTTCTTGCCTCCGTCGTAGATAATAGGAGGTCGATCCCTATCATATTACCTAGTTGTGGGGAGAAGAAGGGAGGCGGGGGGGGCGGGGGGGGGGTCGGTTGGTTAACTTCCTGCCAACTGATCAAGTGGTTTATTAACGAATTACGGAGTCTGTACTCCGTATGCTCCGTAGAAGAGAGAAGCGCCACGTGCACTTTTCTTGGGGTGATTCTTCCATTTTGCTTCTTTTGCATCTTAGCTCCGTTTCGTAAACTTAAGGGGTCCATAATCCATCCATCCTTCCTTATGGATTACGTGACTAGGTACATCATGAGTAGGTACATAAAAACACGCCTATCTGCTTTACTCCGTATTGAACACGCATAGCTACGCTAAACCTAAAATGGATGTATGTATCACTGCATATAATTTTGTATGTAGATATACTTTTCTTGGGTTGTGATCCACGCGGCGACGCGTCGATCAGCTTCTCCTCGTGCGCGCTGCTTCCCAACTCACCAACATACTTTCATTCATACTTCACTCAGTGACTGCTCTGTTGCCCACGCATTACCGCATATCGCGAGTCCGATCCTGATGTTGTCCGACCGCGAAAGCCAAGATCCAACGAGCCTAAGTCTCGGCTTCAATACACCGCTCCTTCGGGGAGAATACTAAGTACCGACCACAGGGAGGGTAATGCGATTGCCGCGCTTGTCTGTGAGGTCGAGTCTCAACGAAACAAGACATCCTCGGCCACGTCAACGTGGAAGAAGAGAGGAGAGCGTCAAGAAGGTGGCACGCAAACGCAGTTTGCAGAGATGCAGTCAGCAATCTTGAAGCTCGCAGGCACTGTTGAGGCTCTCCAAGCGTC
>SRPS01000193.1:0-56639 GCA_018360175.1 Claviceps arundinis
GGAGGGGAGTTCTTTTTTTTTTTTTTTTCTCGGTGTTACGTCCTTCTGATGCGCCGTGGTGGGTTGATCCAGTTTCTCCGATACAACCTGCCTACAATAGATATATGTAGTGGGTTACTTTTTTCAAACGTTTTACCCACGAGTACACGCAAGAAGCAGATGCAAAGACGCAAGATACGCATTGGCACGTCGGTTCGCATGAAAGTTATGGAGTAGGTACCAGACAGGTTACATACATGTGTACGGTACATAGGTATGTATGTATGTATGTACCTCATACCAGGTGCGCTGCTGTAGGTACGCCGTACAATGCGGGGATGGCATCATCCCGGCGGTGGGTGAGAATTCAACATAACCCCCTCCCTCCATTGGTGTTACGTCGGGCGACTCGCGAGAATACCCCATCCCACTGGCGTTGCGTTGGGCAGAAACCCCCAAACCGCAGGTTTCTCATGTTGTTTGAAATTTGGAGTTTTTACACGCTTTCTTGGATGCATTGTCGTGACAACCGGGGATGCGAGAGACCAGTGAAGGCTTCCTATTAGCCAGGGAAGCTGTCTGCCAAGTCATTGCGAAAGCAGGTCTTCTTTGTTCTCCGCAACACGTCTCCCCACCGGAGTCTTTGTGAGGAACACTGAGGACATGTACTGCGGAGGGGTAATCTGCAGATCTCTGGTGTTCGCGTGCAGCGTGGTGGTCTTGAGACTTGGAGGTGATGGGAAACAAGTAGGAGGTATGTATGTATACGAAGTATGTGTAGCTCAGCTACAGAGTACCTATGCGTGCAGATGTACGGTGTCTCCATTCGACGGCCGTCACAATTAGAAACCTTTTCCAAGAATTCGAGTTCTCTCGTGTCCGGGACCGGAGCCGGGCTGCATCATCCATCATGTTGGAGTCTGGACTGTTCGACCGTTCAACTGTTCGCGACAAGGGGAGGGGTGACAATTGATGACAGATCGGACCCTCTGAGGTGCATCTTGGCCGTTTTACTTTTGTTCCAATTGTTTTGGCTTGTCTCGGGCCTTAATTCAAAATCTTTTTTCCTCTTTTGTCGGTTCAATTCTCTTCGGTCTCTGCAGAAAATGAAGTGATGTAGGGTATTCTTGAAAGAGGGCCGCCCACGCGGAATACGCCACTGATTACGACGCGATACCTAAATCATTAGGATGCTGGAGAAACAAAAACGAGGCTACATTCAGACTGACCTGTGTGTGTTACACCGTAGTGACCGTACTCCGTACACGAAGGTATTCTTGTACATATTTGCATAACGCCCCCCCCCCCCCCCCCCCCCCCCTTATCCTGCACATGCAACATTGGGTATCATAATGGCCCAGTTTCACGTGTCGTCTCGGTCTCTTGCAAACTCCACACCAGCCGCAACTTCCTTCGCTGCCAAAGGTAATTGCCGTGTATCGAGATTGTATACTCCGTGGACCTATGTACACAGCATGTCGATGTAGTTCGGGTCACCTTGAAGCATCTTGGAGGGTCCTCAGATCCCGGCTGATATGTGCTCCAGTGCACTGCCTCACGGATGCTCGTCTGACAAGTGGCAGCAGCTGGGCGCGGATTTCTCGTCCATGGTTTTGAACTTTTGATGCTGTCAACTCGATACATAACATCACACTCAGACTATGTACCTAGGACCTAGGTACATGTACTCGAATCGCTCAGCCAACAAACAGCCAACAGGGGCATATCGCGATTTAAAATGCTGATTGGTGGGCGACTGCCGGAGGCCGCAGACGAGCCCCACGTTGGATTTGAATTCGTGCGACTTGACGATGCAACACGAGTTTCAGACCAGATTCCAGAAGATTGCACCAGTGGATGGTCACACGAGACTGTACATAGGTACATACACACGGATCATGGATGCCTTATTATACGTACTCCGTAGTACACACATTCTTTGGCCCCGGCCTGTGAACTGTTTGCACCCCGATTGGCTCACGGTAATACATATCATCGGCTACAATCCGGGGCAATGCGAGCTGCGTGATATCCGACTGCGAAGCGCGATGCCGATCAGGTACGCGCGACATGAGTGCCGCAGTACCGATTGCACCACTTCCAGCCTGTAATTCGCTATGTACGCAGGTACTCCGTATTGGCACAATACATACATGGTAATCTGTGTACATATTCGCAGCAGGATTGCTTTCTATGTACGTACTTCGTAAATAGATGTCACGCACCTCTCCACACAATCGGGCGATTCCTCGTTCCCTCGGCTCAGTCACACCAGAGGAAATCAGAGCAGGACAAAACATCTGGCTGTCCTACTCCACAAGCAGAGTTCTCCTTCCTGACAAATTCATCATACATCTCCTCAAACCACCCACGATAACTTAATCTCCGTTCCGTTCTCTATTTCTCCGTCCTCCGCCGCGACCCCCCGGTCTAGCCGCCTCGGACACTAGAAACTTGAAAGTGGACAGTGCCTCGGCAACTGGCCTTTATCCGGCTCAAAGGGTCCCGCGCCTAGAGCAAGTGACGTAAGCAAAAGCTAGGAAATCGGGGTGCGGATCTGGCATCTTTGGCGACCCTCGGCGTTTTCACACATCTTTGCCCGCTTGGGTCTCGTTTTTGTTTGTTAAAAAGTCGTTTGGTGGGTCTAGTAAACGCGCAGAAGAGAGGAGAAGGTAAAAGGCAGCACATTATTAATCGAAATCTGAAGAAACATCCCCGGCAAGGCGCCACGGGCCTACCGGGGATGGAGTCCGACGGACATGGCGAGAGAAAATAGATGACGTGAGTGGGGGAGGAGGGTATCGATTCCCGTTTCGTCATTCATAGACGACCAGACGATTGACGGGCGAACTTTGTTTAAATAATATAAAGCCTCTTCAGTCTTTCTTTGGGCTCATCATATCTCAAACCTTTACTGTCTGTCATCCATTTCCGTTCTCCATTCAATTCTTGCGAGACACGAAACTTCAACCAAACACATCTTAAAATCTTTCTCTCCTGACACATTTCCACGATGACGACCAACAAGACCCTCGTTTACAAGAAGGTTCCCAAGGGGTTCCCCGTCGCAGGCGAGCACTTGGTCGTCGAAAAGCGCGAGATCGATCTCAATGACGTTCCCAAGGGCGGCCTCCTTGTGCAAGTCCAGTACGCATCATTCGACCCTTATCTGCGCCCCAAGATGCGCGACCCCAGCATCAAGTCCTACGCACCGGCTTTCGAGCTCGACGAGCCCATCGTCAACGACACAGTCGCCAAGGTACTCAAAAGCGACAGCCCCGACTTCAAAGAAGGCGATGTCATCAAGGTCTTCGGCCCCATTGCCGAGTACGCGACCATTGCGGATCCCAAGGCCCAGAGAGCGTTGAAGGTTCAGAACCCACACAACTTGGACCTGTCTGTCTTCACAGGTGCTCTGGGCATGCCCGGCCTGACGGCATGGTCAAGTCTGTACAAGATTGGCAAGCCCAAGAAGGGTGAAACCATTTTTGTCAGCTCGGCTGCTGGCGCTGTCGGCCAGCTCGTCGGCCAGATTGCCAAGAAGGAGGGCTTGACGGTCATTGGATCGGTCGGATCTGAGGAGAAGCTTGATTTCATCACCAAAGAGCTGGGATTTGATGCCGGCTTCAACTACAAGAAGGAGACGCCGGAGGAGGCCTTGAAGCGCCTCGCGCCCAATGGCATTGACATCTACTATGAGAACGTTGGTGGCGAGCATCTGGAGGCTGCGCTGAACCACCTCAATCAATTTGGTCGCATCGTTGCCTGTGGAATGGTAAGTTTTCTGATTGAACCTGACGCCAGATTGGCCACACTCCTTACTTTCGAGCTATTCTTCTCAAACTCCCTTCTCAGTCTAGAGCTAACCGCTATTCCTCCAAAACAGATCAGCCAGTACAACAAGTCGGGCGATACATACGGCATTCCTAACCTCATGAATGTCATTGCCAAACAGCTCACCATCCAGGGCTTCATCGTAGCCAACCCCGAGTTCGGCCCAGCATATTACCGCGAGCACCAGGAGAAGCTGCAGCAGTGGCTGGCGGACGGCAGCTTCAAGGCCAAGATGCATTATACCGAGGGCATAGATAACGCCGCTGATGGGTTGATTGGCATCTTTGAGGGCAAAAACTTCGGCAAGGCTGTTTTGAGAATTTAATAGCGTAGGATAAAGAAGACTTCGTGTTGAACAAACCAAGCCATGGGGTGGGGTATGTAGGACATGGATAGTAAAACTGGAACGAGACATGACTGTTTTTTTATTTGAGAATTTACTCAAAAGTTACTTGTACATAAATACGGAAGAAGCATATGCAACATGTGTATCGCTCTGGCCCTTGTTGGTTGAATCTTCATTCACGTGCACGTCCAATTGCATCTAAATTTAAAATGCCGCAATCTGTACAACACCCAAGGAGATGCAATGACTTGATGACGTCAGATTGTTTCTGCAAGCACAAGCCTGGGTCGTTCCTCCCTCCATAAAAACAAGCGTCACCAAGCTCCAACTGGCAATAATAACGGAATGACACATTGGAGGCTGAGCAAGCAGTGGGGGCGGGGCACGTGTCCACACGTCCGTCATCGTCAGAAATGACTGGGGTTGGCTTGGCTCGGATAACGATATCCTGTTGTCCTCTCTCTCTGCTCGCCTGAGAAACCCATAAACCAGACACGAGAACCTCTGCATTCGAAAAGAACCACAGCCGCCATGTCAGGGTTTCCCGGACAGGGCCACTACGGGGCGCAGCAGCATCACGGCGGAGGAGGCGGCTTCCCGCCGGGACAGGGCCCAAGGCCTGGGTACGGCTATGGGAATTATGGCAACGGGCCTCAAGGGCCACCGCAAGGCAATTATGGACCGCCGCAACAAGGAAACTACAACTACGGTCCTCCGCAAGGGAATTACGGCCCTCCTCAAGGGAACTACGGACCGCCGCAGGGAAACTATGGCCCTCCTCAGGGGAACTACGGTCCTCCGGCCGGGAACTATGGCCCGCCGCAAGGCGGCTATGGTGGTCCTCCCCCTCCGGGACCTCGTCCATCGTCTGGCCATCCTCCTCCAGGTTATGGCCAGAGTTCACCGCCAGGATACGGCCACCCTCCGCCTTCTCATAGTCCCGCCTCAGGTTATGGCCAACAAGGCTATTCCCGTACTGGGCCTCCCCCGCCGACGACGCCTCAGCAGTTTGGTTCTGGAGCACCACAGGGCTATACTTTCCAGTATTCCAACTGTACGGGAAACCGTAAAGCTCTGCTGATTGGAATCAACTACTTTGGCCAGAAGGGAGAACTTCGCGGATGTATCAATGACGTCAAGAACGTGTCGAATTTCTTAATCACAAAGCACGGGTACAAGCGGGAGGATATGGTCATATTGACGGACGATCAACCGAACCCGGTCATGCGACCTACCAAGGACAACATGCTTCGTGCCATGGGTTGGCTGGTTAAGGATGCTCGACCGAACGACTCTTTATTCTTTCACTACTCAGGTGAGAACTTGCGATGAAGTTGAAAAAGAGGCTAGGTATTGAACAGTTTGTGCTAACGCTCATATCTCAGGGCATGGTGGTCAGACCGAGGATCTCGACGGTGATGAAGATGATGGGTACGACGAAGTCATCTATCCTGTGGATCACACACAAGTCGGACACATTGTCGATGACGAGATCCATTTCCGTCTGGTCAGACCTCTCCAGCCTGGTGTCCGTCTGACTGCCATTTTCGACTCATGCCACTCAGCAACTGCCATGGACCTGCCGTATGTCTACTCGACCAAGGGCGTGCTAAAAGAGCCCAATCTGGCCAAAGAAGCCGGCCAGGGGCTTCTCAACGCTCTGGGATCGTATGCTCGAGGCGACATTGCGGGCATGGCAAGCACCGTGTTTGGATTCGCCAAGACGGCCTTCAAAGGGGATGATGCCTACCGGAAGACAAAGGACACGAAGACGTCACCCGCTGATGTGATCATGTGGTCAGGAAGCAAAGATAACCAGACTTCGTACGTTCTCTTGATCCCTGTGGATATCTTTATGTACGCCGTTTATTTGGTCAAACTTACTAAGTTACTCATGCGACAACTTTCAGTGCTGATGCCACGATTGCGAACCAAGCTACTGGTGCCATGTCATGGGCGTTCATCACTGCCTTGCAGCAGAATCCCCAGCAGTCGTATGTGCAGCTACTTAACAGTATTCGAGACGTTTTGGCGTCAAAGTACACGCAGAAACCTCAGTTGTCATGCAGTCATCCCCTTGGTAGGTTCTCTTCCCCCCCCCTTCCGTTTCCCTTTTTCGTCAACCCTCTTTTCCGTTACTTGCAAGGTACGCTATATGACGGCTATACTTTTCATTGACACGCTTCTAGACACCAACTTGCTGTTCGTGATGTGAAAGGGACAGACTGGCTTGGACTTCACGCGAGAACGTAGAATGTAACTTTGTGTGTTGTCAAGATTACGATTTTGGGTTGGAGTTGAATTGAAGTTCGTTTCAATGACTGATATGGTCTCGCGCAGTTGAAGTGAAGCTACGGTGATGTCTGTTGCCGAGATACGCATTGTGCAAACTACCTATACAAGACTTCTCATCACGAGCTTCCGTGAAAATCTCGCTTTGGTTTGTCGCCAGATGATGGAGCGGCTGCTGCCTTGGACCACTGACCAGCGTGGAGTGATCAGAAGATGAGAAGTGTACGACTAGAACCGATCCCCCGATGCCGACCCAACTTGAGGTTCTGGTGCCAGGGATCGGGTCACGTATCAGATCCCGTGGCGCCTGGATTTGATGTAGAGGATCAAAAGCTACGGCACGGACTGTAGAGAAGGAAGCGATGCTGGGGCGCGTCGGGCTCGAGACTTCATCCTGCGCCGGATGTTGGTTATCAGCAACAGCGCAGCCACGCACAACAACACATTGAGTAGAAGAAGTCAACCGTTCATCAGACACAAGGAACGGAATAACATTCTGTCATTACGCGACACGAGCCGCTTGATGACAGCTGATCTATTATTGCGCCGCCGCAGTTGCCAGGACCAGGGCAGTCATATCGCTTGTGTTGTCAATCAATGACCACCAACGACGTGGCCTCCCATTTTCCACGAGACACACACAGACTCCGGTCGTCGCGATTCCTCCCAAAGTCTACTGCATGCGCCCCCTTCGGAATCGCTATGGATCAACATACATCGCATTGAGGTGTCAAATACCTCGCATCGCGCACCTGTAACTATGTACGATGCATACACGATTGACGACCTTAGGGTCAAGATGGTCCAAATTTAATCGACGTGGAGTCCCTTTTAGCGCCGTTGCAAGCGTACAAGCGTACAAGGTCCTGGCCCAAATTTGAGGTGCCAAACGCTGTTGTTCCTCCCATGCTTGTTTTCCCTGGGGTAAATAATAAGTGAATTTGAGTCGCTGTTGGCAGGAAAAAGAGCAGACGACACAACAACCGACAAGCTGCTTCTTGACGCATCATGATTCACGGAGGCATTTGGTGCAGCAGCTCTAGGTACTGCTCTGCTGTGCCATCTGCATACATATCATCATGTGCACTATATAGCACATATAGGTTACCTACCCAGGGGGAACAGGGGGAAGCTGCATCTCGATTTTATATCACGCCTATTCTGCTGAATCTCAGTTCCTGCAGGCTGCAGGACGCAAGTCAGGAAACAGCCTATGAAACAGCAACATGCACGAGAAAGAAACAACAAAAAACCTCGAGTCAACAAGCTCCCGTTCAAACAACATCCGTTTCGAAGGAACCTCCCTTTCCCGCTTCCCGCCTAATACGGAGTAAACCAACACCAACAATGCTCAATTATCCCGTCTCTTTTATCAGAGGTTCTAATCTCGAAACGCCCCGTACCTGCAGCGGGTAAATATCATCGCGACCGCACAACGCAGCCACGCAACGCACAACGCAGCCACCCAACGAGTCGAAAGCCTCCCATTGTCCCATCTCGGCAAGAGCCTTCCGTTCTCCCCGCGATGAATTAATTTACTGGCCACCGGGGGGGAGGGACTCAATTGTAAGGCCCCTCCCCTTTTTCTTACCTCGCGACGGCTGGCGGCTGGCCGGGGCAGGCTGTGCGGCCATTCAGGCTAAACTGCGAGACGTGTTACACATCTCACAGACCTTGTCGTTTTAAGATTCTTCTGCCGGCTTTTGTGGAAACGAGCGAAGCGAGGGTCGGGTCGGTTGTCGCGAACCGTGAACGGGGTCATGCCTACCTAGGTATGTAGGTACATACTTCGTATGTACACACATATGTACCTCAATGCATTCTTCGCGGTTGCGGAGGCAGGATATTTGTAACATGAACGGTGATGATATGTACCTACATGAACGCGGCAAAATGGAGAAGCCCGGTCACGAAGGGGTCAGGGAGGATTGAAAGCATCATGTATACCAGGGGGGAGGCTGCCGGCACGACATAACATAAAACAGTCGCAGTCTTTCCTCTCATTCCCTCAACGGCAAGATATCTGACTGCTCGACCTCTCCGTTTCTTTTAATCCCCTTCACTCTTTTCTCCTCTCTCTTTAAGTGACTCTACTTTCCCTTCCAAAAAAACAAAAAAAGAAGAAAAAGAAAAAAAAATTATACAGCCCAAGCCCAAGCCAAGGTCTCTCGACATGCAGCTTACAGCCAAGCTCGGTTTCGTCCTTCTGGCGTTGCAGAGCGTCCAAGCCAGCGGCGGCTGCAACAAGGCTGGTCCTGCCAAAGCGTTACCGCCGAAACCATCGGTCTCTGACTCTGGCCCTGGCTCTGGCTCCGGTTCTGGCTCTGGCTCAGGTTCCGGATCGGACTCGTCCTGCCCGGAGATTCACATCATCGGAGCGCGCGGCACTGGTGTCGCCCCCGGATACGATCTCCTTCTCCCGCTGGTCAACAAGCTCAAGGCCAAATACTCGGGCTCCACGTCCGAGTACCTCAACTATCCCGCGTGCGGTGGAGGCGCAGCCTGCGGAGGTGTCTCCTACGGAGACTCGGCCAAGGCAGGAACAAAGGCAGTCGCGCAGGCCGTGACTAGCTTTAACTCCAAGTGCCCGAATACCAAGTTTGTGCTGATGGGATACTCTCAGGTATGTTTTCTCCCAATATATCTCGACAGATTGGGCTTCATTGGGACTCGCCTTCTTGCATCTACAGCAAGATTTCGCCTCCGTTTCTTGAGCACCAGACGACGATGACAAGAAAGTTACGTTACATCCACCTTCTAACTCCCACTCCTTTCAAAACAGGGCGGCCACGTCATCGATAATGCTCTCTGCGGCGGCGTAGACCCCAATGCCCGAATCACCGACACCGCCGCACTCATCCCCGCCAGCGTAGCCGACAAGATTATGGCTGTGACGTTCATGGGAAATCCTCGCTTCCAAGTCGGCCTCCCCTACGATGCTGGAACATGCAAAGCTTCCGGCGTAAGTTCAATAAGAAGAAGCTCTTCTCCCCTCTCCCCCCAAACCCCCCTGCCCTATCCGTCCATGATATTGGACAAAGCTTCAGGGAGTACGCTGTACTGACGCCTGTAATAGTTTGATGCTCGTCCCCAGGGCTTCACATGCACTTATGCCGACAAGATCCAATCGTACTGCGATATCGGTGATCCTTACTGCTGCAAGGGTAAAGAAGTTGCCGTCCACGGTGCCTACGTTACCAGGTACGGAGACAAGGCTCTCGAGTTCATCGAAGGCAAGTTGGGTGGCGGTGCCTGAGTTGTAGGTGGTTGAATAGTCTATAGACTGGCTGTTTTGTGTGTACATAGATATGTTTTAGTCTCCCCTCATTAGAAAGAAGACTTACTTTCATTACATATCTCCTGCTCGTACCAATTGGTCGTGCTTGATTTCTTGCGTTTTCATGTAGGGGGCGTGCCTTTGTGTGTGTGCAAGGGATTGACTGACAATAATAATAATCATATAGGTATCACGACATCTGTGACGATTCAATCGATTGATTTCTTATTAATGATGCAACTGAATTACATTCATATCAAAAGGGGGTATCTGTAGCTTGAGAACGTGAAAAGAAAGCCAAAATCGCCTTCAAGAAGGCGCTTAGGCAGCAAACAAACATCAAAAAGGAAAGAAAGACAAGCAGAACAACAAAATCAGACATCCGTAAAGGATGACATGTCCTGCCCGATGGGAGACACATTATTGTGAAAGATCTCACATCGAGTCTTCAGCCATCCTCACAATCTCGCACAAACTCCTCAAAAAAAGCATATCAGCATCGCCAGATTCCACTTCAATCACGCCGTCTTCCGTGGTGTCATTTTCGGCCATATGCTTAGCCGTGTTGAGCAGCCTCGATACACAACGCAAAAGACCGCTTTGGATAGTCCGCAAAGTGTTGTCTTGCGCGATGAGAACAGTGTCCCGGTGCGTCGATATGCCCTCCATGATCCTGTCGCCAGGCAGAGAGCCCAATCGATGAGGAAACCTTCCCATGGTGGCTGCGCCATCGTCGCTGGCTGAGATTCCAAGCAGATATGCCGCTTTCGCGGGAATGTCATCGTGTGATGGCGATTCTCGCAAGTTCAGTGTCCCTGAGTGGCCGCTAGCAGAGAGCGGCACGGGGGTCTTGCTCAGGAAGGCGGAAACGTAGTTGTAGGCCACAATGTGGGCATAGAGGGCATCACAAATGTAGTCGGAGCAGCATCCAAACACGTTCTTGAGGGGCATCCATGGCTTGAGTGTGCCCGTGGATGCTGGAGACGTGGGTGCTGAACTGCCGGGATGACGGGGGCTAGGGGGTGCCGACAGAGTCCTTGGATCCGAGAACTGGGAGCCCCGCCTATGGGGGATAACCTTGCGCCACAAGGATCTTCTTGGTGATTCAGGTAGTAATCCTTCTCCCAACACGATACTGGAAGATTCCAAGGACGGCCGTCGAACTTTTTTAGAAAAGCTTCTGATGGTTTCCACCGTCAAGCTCGAAGTAAGCAGCATTGTTTCGGGGAACAGTGCGACCGAGATGCGCAAATTCTCAACAGCATCCGGCGGCAGTGGCACTAGCTTTGCATTGTCCTCACCGTGTGAAGACCAAGGAAATGGTTGAAGGCTGCTGTTCAACCAAGACTGCACGCTGTGTAGTTGTTGCGGTGGACTGGGCGGTCGGACAAAGATAGGATTCTCCTTGAGCGCCCGCATCTTCATAGGTGACCACATGGCTTCATTGTCTGACTCGGTATAGCCGTCGTCCATTGGCGAAAGGTCACGCATCAGACTAGGCTTCAAAACTGCTTCACGTACGCAAATAGGGACGAAGCCATCGTTGCATGCAGTATCTATTGCAAGAGTTTGAATTCTTTCCGGTTTCTTTGAGCGACGTTGGGCTCGAGTGCCGAATGTTTGCGGCAAGCTACTCTCGGCGCAGCTCATACTAGTCCGCGGCAGCAACGTATTAATGCTGCTGGATCTCTGCGGAAGACGAACTGGTGGCCCCATCGAGTATCTTCGGACTGTTGGATTGCTCAGGTCTTCGTTGACGGAATTAGATCTAGGGCGGAACATGCAGGAAGATCGCGACCGAATGCTAGGCACATCAGCCCGGGATACTGCTGCTATTGGTGGCATTCTTGCCTCAGAACCAGCAGCACGTGTCGGTGGCCTGGGAGAAAGCGAGTCGAAATGGCAGTCATCGAAAATTTCCTCGTCTTCATCTCTATCCGAGTCCACATCGATCCAACTGCACGCGCACGAGCGTTCAGCCAGCGACGAGACTTTGGTTTTGCTGTAAGGCGTGGAGCCCACGGATGTGGCACTCGTGACAACAGAGCCACGATGTCGAAATGATGGCGGGTCTGCTTCTTCAGAACTGCCATGACTTGTCGTAGATGCCGAGTCAGAGTGCTGATCGACGACCAATTCGGGCTCTTGTTGGTCCATAAATGAAATCATGGAGTCACGCTCCTCGATGGCGCCAAGGACTTGGACACGAGCTGATGCTGCGGAGTAGGGCGAGTAATATGCCTTGCTAACTCGAGTTCGAATCTTTTCTTCTGTCTTCGGAACAGTATTTGGAGTCCCGGCAGTCATATCTTTGGAGGCGAATGTGTCCGAAGACCTCTCGAGATCTTGTACCAGAAGCTCGGGCAGACAGCCGTTGTATGGTACCTCCTCACCATCATCTATCGTAGCTGACTGGCTGCTGCTTCCTGAGTTTGAAAAAGGTGACGAGAGTGCGAGTGGCATTAGGCCCTTCATGCTGGACACTGAGCGTCTACACTTGGCTGACGGCGAGTCACTGCGATATGGTGTTTCTTGATATTCGGTTCCAGACGGGGTGGTCTTGAAGGATTTCAGGTTCAACGGTGGTTGAAAGTTTGGCATGGCCGTTCAAGAAGTGGCGCCCGAGCATCAGCTCAAGCCACTGGTAATGCGGGCTGTGTCGTATTGTTATATCGGTCAATGAAGCAGGCTCACCACGTGTGGGGAGGTCGTTGAACTACGCAATATGCAGGACAAACGCGACTCGCCAATCACGACCCTATGATCGGCGATTTGAGACAGAAACAAGGGAGAACGCGAGACGAGAAGCGAACCGTGTTCTGCATGCCCCTGGCTCAACCATGTTATCAATGTACTCCGTAGCAGAGCAGGGCCTTCTTAGCAGTAAAAAGAGACATGGTACTCCATAGTCTCAGTCATACTTCGCCGCGGAACTCAGAAGCGCCGGGATAAGGAAAAGTAGGGCGAAAACTGTATTTGGAAAGACGTTGCTGATGGCTTGAGCTACTGGAGGCAAAGAAGCAAAACCGCGACAAGTGCGCACGGCCCAAAAGCAAGGCGATGCTCCCGGCTACAACGAGCGGCGCTAGGCGACCCCTTGGCTCGCGTACTTGGCAATGTCTGGGGATAATAGTAAGTGGGTGACTGCGAGTGCTCTGTTTTCCATGTCTTGTTGCGAGTCAGAGCAGCGCCTTTCCCGCCGATTCCCCATTGCCGTGGTACGATAGTCGGAGTGGGATGCGTCGATACCAAGTATCTAGAGAACAGCTTGACAAGCGCAATGCTCAGATGACTCTTGCCAACTGCATATACTCCGTATGCACAAGTGTAGTCGCATACGGAACCCTGTGAAAGAGCCAGGACGATGTAACGCCAAGACCGAATCTGCAACATGAAAGCATCATGCGGACGGCCAATGCCGCAGGAGCGCGCAGAATCAGATACCTACGGAGTAGGTACCTAGGTAGAAACCATCCCTCGTCAACCCACGCCCTTCGCCTTGAGAACAAAGAAGCAAAGGAGCCTACCGGATCAGCGCATCCGGAATGCCATGTGGCGTCCGCGAAGCGCACGAGAGCACAGCCGGCAGAAGTTAAGGTTACCCGATCTGAAGAGAGAGACCCAAAGCTTTCGGTGAACATGTGCTGCATCCACAAACCAGGAATGCTAGAATGGAGTGATCATTAGGTATTCATTTTGAGTTTGATACGGGGCTGCTGGTACTGCACCAGAGACGGACTACGGAGTACCGGTACTGTGATCACTGATCACTGATGAGCCATAGTGATAATATTCTGGTACCTACTCCATGAGTCCATCCCAGGGATATGTATCCGTAGTTGGTATCGACGACCCCCTTGCCGGCCGAAACAAGCGCACAAGCTCGTCATCTGCAGTAAAGCCATCGGTTCAGATGAATCACTATTACATGTAGGGTGCAGCGTGAGTGCCCGAGACACAGGCAAGGGAGCCTCCAGACCTGGTCCCGATTCGATGCGGACGCAAAAGCAACAGGTGGTCCGAGGGTGGTGCCATGAAGAAGACGGGCAACGCACGTCCAGAACGCAGCTCGGCATTCATCAAGCTACGGAGTAAGGCGAATGAACAGTCGACCGATATGGCCTGGTGCAGAAACAAAGTTTGCGGCTGCGGGGACGTGGCGACCGTTGGCGGCCGACGAAACAATACAACCTGTAGCAAGCCATCGACGACTGACGACAAAATGCCAAGCTGACAATGGCTCGGTATCGCGATGCAGATCATGGCATGGAGGAGGTCAACGAGGTCAAGGAGGCCCATGGAGAAGTGGAAAAGCCGCGAGGAAGCTGAACGACTTTGGGACGGATAATATCGTGAATCCTGGAAGGTGCAGAGCTGCAACTTGCACTTGCCTACTCCGGAGTCCGGAGTCCGTAGGTACAGTGCGATGTCGTCACGTGGAGCTTGCCAAAATTCAGAGGTTGTAACTTGTACTCTGCAAGTATCCGTGTACTAGCCTGGGCCACCTTCACTGGTGTATTTGCTTGCTATTCTCAAAGTACTCTGCACAATATAGGTACAACAAGAGCGTCAAGCGTCAAGAGTCATGACGTACCATCAAAGGGCCGACATCATTTCACCTGCATCTTACCTGCATATGCATTCTGCAATTTGCATTTTATCTGCACATTTGCAAACCAGCTCTCCTATCAATTCTTCTGTCGGACGTCTTCACATTTTCCTGCCGAGAAGACCACATGCCCTAGAATCATGATATATACTGTATTCAGATACAAAGAGCAATGCTACCTATGTATTACCCGTTCTGTTATCCATGAGAATAAGCTTCTTCAATGCGCAGGCTCTTGATGAGATTAAGCCTACGGAGTAGTGCGGCTCGGAAGTGAAGCGCGCCGTTGATGGGCCATGGCCCGTGATGAGTGGGGCGCGCCAGGGCGGCATGGAGCAAAAGATAGCTTCAAAAATCTTTCCATTTTGTACTCGACGGCGCGAGCATCGCAAACCGCGTACAGCAGAGCAAAGCCAGGCAATTCACACACGGTCTTCTCGCGTTGCACCACACGCCTCCGAATTAACCTAGCTTCTTTGTGCGCCGTCCGGACTGTCCTATCCCGAGCCTGGCTCTTCTTATCGCTGAGCAGTCTACTGTCCCGTTTGACCGCAAGCTTCCCCCAACGACCCCGATACCATTACCGACCCGAACAACGAATCTTGCCCCCCCCGAACTGAGCGGCTCAAAATGCTTTCTGAGGAGGTCTTCTCCTCCATCTGCGGTCCGCCAATTGCCGCCAACACGGCAGTGTCGAAAGACATTGGCATATATGGTCATTCGTTGACGCCTTCGTGGGCGGTTAAGTCGACCTTCAAGAAGAGCTCCGCGCCATCTCATTGCTTGGCCATTAATGATACCCATATTTTTGCTGCTCAAGATCAAAAATCCCATGTGCATGTTTATTCGCGGCTGCGTGGCAATCAGGAGGCTTTAGTTGCTTTTCCGGAGCGAATTCGCAGCCTGGCACTCGCTGGGGATGTACTTATATTGGGCACGGCAGAAGGGCGCCTCACTCTCTGGGAGGTATGTTTATTTTTGGACCTAGCCCTTCTATCTCATTGGCATGTCTGACTAGTGTTGTAGACATGCACGGGAAGACAAGTCACCACACCACCCTGTCACGTGCAGGCCGTCACCTGTCTAGCCGTGACTCCCTACCACCTATTATCGGCATCAGAGGACTCAAATATACATGTCTGGTCGTTGGCGCGTCTCCTAGAATTCGGTGTTGATGCAGAACAAGAACCTGATCTGACACTATCCAACCATCGGGGCGCTGTTGTTGATCTTCTCGTTGCCCCAAGCACCAACCCCGAAACGAGTCTATGCGTGTCAGCCAGCACAGACAAGACTTGCATCTTGTGGAACTACCACTCAGGACAGGTGCTTCGGACGCTTCTCTTCCCCTCAGCTCCCCTATGCGCCGCACTTGACGCCTCTTCCCGGGCCCTTTTTGTCTGCGCCGAGGACGGAGGTCTCTATCTAGTCGAGCTCTTTGGCGATAAGCCCCTGATTGGGTCAAGGAGTGCCGAACTTGCCTCCATTGTCGTTCAAGTGAGCGCTCCATTAGGAGTAACAGATAAAGAAGATGGCCCTGCGACATGTCTGTCGGTGAGCTACGATGGCACTTCAGTCTTGACTGGTCACACCAGGGGTAAGATTCAACGCTGGAATCTGCTCGACAACTCACACCCAACGGAGCTTGCAAACCTCAATGCCGCGGTCACGAATCTTGTTCCTGTTCCGCTTTTACCATCCGACAAGAGATGCAAGACTGTCAACGTGGTGAAACCGAACCATAATCAGCGACAGTACTCTATTACTACCCAGCTAGAAGGAGATACACAAAGACCAAGTAGGATCAACCAAGGTCTTGAATCGATAGGATTGCCTCAAGATGTATATGAGGATGCCATGATCTCTTTCATGGCATCGCGACCTCAAGTCAGTGAGGATGCTAGCTTGCGAAAGGAGAATGAGGAGCTGAAAGCGATTGTTGAGGAACAACGGGAACTTCAGAAGGCTACAATGCAGTATCGGGAGGCTGATAGCAAATCATGAGGTGGCCGCAATGAGAAAGTGCAAAGTGTCAAGCAAATACACATATCATTTTCGGTGTGCAGCTCTGGTGGTATTGCTAGAAGTTGCGCTGGATAGCAAAGGGCTTGGAGAAACCGTCGGATGAAAATAAGATGTTCAATAAATCCCACCGCGTTGCTCGCCGCGGAGAGCAGCATTCCACCCGGACCATCGCCTGCGCCCATCTTTCTTCGGAAAGGAGAGCGGGCACTGTGGAAGGGGGACGAACTTTCTAAATGGCACACAAAGAAGACAGTGTCATTGCAGCCGCCTACATAGGTACACCCGCCTGGGAGGGGAGGGGTTTTCGATCGCAAGGATAGCAAAGAGCGGAAAGATTGCGCCGACCAAATACGGAACTAGCTAGGTAGTATAGATATGTACCCCTCGCGTTTCATTACTGCCACTGCTCAGCGGTGGATTCAGTAAAAAAGCAGATTTCGCAAGACTCGCTGAATAACGCTACGTGTCGCGAACCCCTCAACTTTGCCAACTTCGGCGAGGGGCGAGGCCACGCTCAATGATACCGCTTGAGGTCCGTTGAGAATGGTCGACCCTCGAAGTGGTAGAGATCCTCGACGGATCTCGGACCGCGCACACCACCATGAGACGCAAGCAGAAATGCTCACCTGTCACTGGGCTGCAGCTTTCCTTGCAACCGAGGGTGTCGCGGGGTCAACCTGCCGTTTCCCTACTCGCGGCCCTTTTGATTTAAGGAGCAGTACTGCGGCATCTCCGAGTGGAGGTAGCTGGTGACAGAGTTCCCCGTACGAGCTTGCTACGGGCCGTATCCATCTTCTATTATTGCAGCGTTGAAGCACTCAGGTGAATAGCCGGCTTGTTCGCCTCGCGGAGAGAGCGGAAGTGATGTGGTGGTTGATCTTGTCCGTGCACCGATATCTCCATCAGCACTCGCGTACTGGCGCCTGAACGTATTCAGCCGGTGACCTCGTTCTGGCGGTCTTGTATCTGGAGAGTCGCCATGCCACCTCCCTTGCGACACATCCGCGTTTTGCATACACGACGCGTTTGGGTTAGCCGGGCATCGAGGTCCGTGCAACGTGAACTTCACGATAGCCCGCAACTGGGCCGGTAAGGGTCCGTCTGGGAGCCCTGCAGGACTATTGTTCTAGAGCACCGAGTGCACGAGCGGTAAGCCTGCCTTCTCACGGCATACAAACCAGAGACACTTGTTATCAACTCGGGTCGAATCTCCCATGTCTTGGAAGGGAGACGCGGGCGATCGGATCCGGCCGATCGTGCATAGTTGCTGGCTAAGCTCGGGGTAGGCTTTCGTCTCCGGCCAACTCAGGTTCCCTGTGAACGTGATGAAGAACCTAGTGCGCCCGATTTGCTGTTGCATGTGTCACTTGCTGCCGGTAAAAACAGGGTCAGGACAATTCGGCTGTCAAGTTTTCTTTACGACATCACGAAGCAGGGCACCTGCAAGCCGTAAGCACAGGACGCCGCGGAAATTGTCCTCATGTCTTTACTACCCAATCGAGTTGGGTAGTCTCGCAGGCAACGTAAGCAACATTTGACGTACTACCGGAACTGGGTGCGGCCGGGCCGTCAGAACAGTTGATAGCGGTAGGAACGCCTCGCAGCAGGACTTCTACAGCTAGCAATAGTTTCAACGGCCCGGTCAGCGCCGCGCTGTTCTCCCGGTCCCCGGATGTGTTCAAGTTGTCCTTGCTGCACTCGTCGTTTCCAGTGTACGTTTTAAGAAACACAGCAGGAGCGGCCGTGGCTCGTTCAGACGACCTTCCCCTTCCTACGCCACTTTTCAAGAACATCGTGCGACCGGGCCGAAACGGTCGATTCATGGCCTGAGGATCCAGACGAGCTCATCAGCGGTAAGGCAGATTGGAGCCCAAAAGAGACGCGCGCTGCTTGCTCGCAGCTTCAGCATCCCTCGCTGCCTCATCTGTGCACTCGTCCGTCGCGCATGTTTGTGAGATGGAGAGTCATCATTCTCCTGACCGGTCGCAAACGTCTGCCAAGGAGCGATTGGGTCCGGCTCTCAAAGTGCGCGCGTCTTCGATTAACAAGTTGCCTGTCCTAGCAACACGTCAGTAAGAGGAGCTGAGGAGCTTGTCCAAAGTGCAGGCAAATGTGCCTTGCACAGCGCACGTACGCAAGAGCTCGCATCATCCCATAGCCGCAGAAAGACTCTTCCTCACTGCACAAAGGTGATGGACGAGGGACATGGGGTTGTGGGAAGCGCGAAAGGGCAAGGACTCGGAGCGGAATCACTTTGCACCGAGAAGTCGTTTCGACCAATCATTTCGCCCGCGCAAATCGAACAAACCTTCCAAGTTCCACCGAATTCGTAGATGCCCAACTGTCAAGGACAGTAATTTTGCCGGCGTCGACCTCTCGAGTTAGGAGTCCTCAGTCAGCCACCGCCGGCCCTGTTTGCCTCTATCAGCGGCTGGTCCCTCCCTCCAACTGCCAGGCCTGTCGAATAGTGATATGAAACAGAAGAAGGAGGGGCCCTATGAGCTTCGAAGGGCGGCGCGAAGGTGTCACCAGTGGCTCGAGGGCTCGATAGGCCCTGACTATTGTCTAAGAGTCTGAGAGAGTCATCCCGGACATTCAGAGACGAGGATGATCGGCGTATCTGGGCCCAATTGACGATGATAAAATTGTTCATCCAAAGTCCCTGTCGCACACTTCACCTGCTCTGCTCGTATGACCTCAACGCCCCATTCCATTTCTTTTCTTTAAAGCTAGCCTCCTTCAAAAGTACCATTTGCTCATTATCGAGCGCGTGGTCCACGAGCCGGCGAGAACTTGGCCTTATAAGGAAGGACAAGACACTGGCGGGGATCAATTCGCGAAAAGCGAATTGGTCTAATTTAGCGGAACAGGTCCGATATTATCTATTCAGATTCTGTGATATCTGTGATGTATGGTTTCTTCTCCGTCACCCCGTGCCAGCTCACTTGCCATGAGGCTTCAAAGTTATTGGAACAGTGGAACTTCATAAACAGATGGCAATAATGCCACAACTAAAGACATTATAGACCAAAATCACTACAATAGTCGTTGTTGCCAACGCCACCATAAAGGCAAAAGAAGGGGCATCCCTTCTTTTCCTTCAAGCTTCCATCAGACTGGCAACTATACAAAGAATCCAGACGCAGACTCTGGGCCCCAGGGTATTCTTAGGATAGAGTGGTATTAGCAGATAAGTCTAGGCATTTGCCAGTTCAACCCAGTTGTCTTTACAACTCAGGACTCAGAATTGTTTCTTCAATCTTGCATACCGTATACTTGAAGGCCTCGGCCGCAGTAGAGACGGCCAGGTGTGCAGCCACCGGCCTGAGCTACAGGGCTAACAACGGCCAGTGTAGCAATGAGGATAAACATAATGTTGGCCATATTGAAATCATGCGGAGTAACTTATGATTTGTAAGTCTAGTGGAGGTAGAAGTGTACATAGATGAAGGTGTCGAGAAGTGCGAGCCAGCCATGACAAAGAAGCAGCACCAGGGCCTCTTATAGCTGATTGACTATGCCAAAGTTTAAGCTGGGCCTCAACTCTTCGATGAGTTTCATGGTCTCAGAAGGATGATGGGCAAGAGCGCGCGGTGTTCCGGTATCGGCAGTTGGGCTACAGAGAAGCGCCAACGAGATCTCAATGAGCATCAAGTCAGGATGAACATCTTAAGAACATGCATAATGCGCATGGAGTGGATAGCGCAATCGAGAAACCCCTCAGAAGGCTAACTGAAGCTGCAAGCGCGAGTGAAACTCAAGGAATCGAGTCGAATCAACCGAGGCATGAACATTGAAAGGTCATTCTCGAATCTCGGGACCTCAAGCTGTTCTCGCAAAGGTACGATGCTTCTTTGAGTCGATGGCTAGCCTGTAACTCTCCATGGAATCTGGATAAAAGGATTGGCAATAGCTGTACAACCACACACCCGACAATGCGATATATTGTGATGAGGGTATGAAAAGGTAGACACAAAGCCTCATGTCGGAATTGCCACTCTCGAGCAGCGACTTGTTCTCGCCAAGGAATCGTACCGATTTCAGCGGGGTTTCACGATCTCGTGAGTCGTGACGAACTCTTTTGGATCTTCACTGTTCACATCGCGTGCCTCTACGACGCTGCGTCTCAGATTAGCAAAGGATATCCGCAACGTTGCAGGCTTGCAGGCTTTCAGGCTGCAGCACTTTGTCTTTGCCAAGTGGCTCTTCGGCACTGAAATTTCCACAGCTTCTCAAAGTTCGTGATGGACTCGACACCAAAATGTAGAATGAATGCTTCCAACATGCTTTTTGAGTCTGCATGATACGCTAGAGTCATGTCGCGCGGGGAAACTAATAAAGTTGTCCATCGAGAAGTGTCAAAGAAGAGCAAATCTATATGGCCATCGAGCGCGAAGAGCGAAGTCCAAGTATGGACGAGCTTAGGTAATCAGCGCCGCTGCCGCTGTCGGTGACTCGGTGCTAATCGGACTATGAGGGTTCTCCACATGCGCGCATCACTCTTCCTTCTCAGAAGAGGGACGTCACATACTTTGCAATTCACCGTTTACAAGATTAGGCATCGTCCTCCTCTTTTCTCTTTCTCCACTGAATCGCACAATGTCGCTCGCTGGTACTCTCAAGGGTGGCATGCCTCACAAAGTCCGATCGCTGGTACGTTTCGATGCCTGGTATTAGTTGAAGTTTGCGCGCGAAAGGCACTTGCTCACTCGCCTCTTTGCGAACGACTGGGACGCGGCGCCAACACGGCTCAGACACCCCCCAATGCGTCTATTTGAGCGATGTGATTTGAACCTTTGAAAACTGACCTAGAAACATTTGCAGTACCGACAGTTATTACGGCAAGGCGAGCAGTTCACAGCCTACAATTTCCGCGAATACGCCAAGCGACGGACCAGAGATGCATTCCAAGAGAACAAGTCGGTGCAGGATGCACATCAGATCCAGGATCTTGTTCAGAAGGGTCTAAAGGAGCTCGAACTGCTGAAGGTATACCCAGACAACGCACCTGCTGCTCTCAGCGCACCGTGCTTTGTGCCGAACAGAGCTGACTCGATGTATTTGCGATTTCCGTCTAGCGCCAAACCATTATTGGCCAATTTTACATGATGGACAGATTAGTTATTGAGGCAGGCATATCGGTACGTGCTCACGGTATCTTTGCCAACGGTTTCGCAAAATTCAGCTGTTAACACTCGTGACAGGGGAAGGATAACTCCAGTGATGGACATGTGGCCAGGCAAAAGGAGCAAGGGTAAGTCATGATTATCTGTTCACAGTCGAAAGTTGACTCGTCAAGGTGTGCTGATTTGCTGATTCTATTGTAGATGGGATTGATCGCGTTATAGTCTGCTTTTTCATAGGGCATGGAGCATTTGTTTTGTATGATGAACCATAGGTGTACATTAGAAGGAACGACATACATATCAACGACAACAAAAGTTGAAAAAAAAATAAAAAAAATAGCGCCGACGCGTTCCGATCCTGGTTCGGAGCAGATTGAAGGTGCTTGGATTCTGGATAGTGACGAATGTATTCTGCGCACCTCCGAATCTCCAATTATCGTAGTCTATGATTTCCTCGAAATGCCGACTTGGCCGACGCCGCGTGGTGCCCAAGTTCCGTCGGATGAAGCCGTCGCTCCAGCCACCTTTTCATTGGACCGACTTGCAATTCTGCACCCTTCGATTTATCACTTCCCAGAAACAGGATCTGTACTTAAATCTTGAAGTTTTTCATCACACTGCCAATGCCTTGACTTCGTTTTTGGCTCGAGTAGACCGTGAGTCTTATGCGGCGTGGCAATCATACCCGATTACGTCAGCATGCCGACAGCTTCGGCCGCGTCGCCCACATGGCACACGACAACGGCCGACTGACTGTCCAGTGTCGTATGTACTCCAAAGACCTTCGCGTTCCTCCCACCCAGCGCCTCGCAATACCAGATGCCTACGATTAGTTGATCACTCCGAGATATAAGCCGTGCGTGAATCCCGAAAGCGAGATCTCGCAGAAGCTGTCGTGAGGACCTTCTCGGCGCGCGTGCTTGACGCGCAATGGCTCCAGGTGTTCGTTTCCTGCCACGCGTTTCCAAATTGCAATACGTACGTTGTTCCAGGTCTTAGCTAACGCGACACTGGTGTCAACAGACGAGACGAGCCAATCGCAGCGGCTACGCCGAGCACGATGATTTTGAGGGTTTGTAACATACCTCCTGGTAGATCAGAAAACGGCAGTAACTCACAGCCGGAACAGGTCTGCCGGTGCGACAGTGGCGACAAGACTGGGTAAATCTTGCGCCGCCGGCGCCTCAAGAACAAGCTCAGCAAAACGACATATGGGCAATCGAGCTTATTCATGGCATGCCAAAAGACTCCCACCTACTGGCGCCCCATAGTCAAGAACTTCTACGAGCTGCTCGGTCTGGACGACTGTACAAGCGACCGGCTCCGCCCGAGGATGATGAGGTCGACATTGACGCCGGGCAGGCAGCAGAAAAAGCCGAAAAGAAGGAAGAGGACCACGCCGGGCAAGGCTTTTCAATTAAACTGTGGAAGCAGATTCCTCGCAACAGTGAAGGTTCGGGACCGGCTTACCTGGCAAAACGACGAAAGGGTACCGTGACCATTGCGAGTAAGACGGTCGACGAGAAGACCATGCCGGGCTCGACGGTCACGAGGGCAACTGTGCGTAAAACAGATGCAGCTGGCAACCCATATACAGAAGAAGTGACATTGGCGGACGGCCAGCAAGTCGTTGGCGAGATCATCTCTACCCGCGTGGAAGCAGTCCAGATAGCTGCCGCTGATGGGTTCGCGGCGCCCGCGCCCGCTCTCAGAAGACGGCCACCGCCGCCGAAGAGGAAGTCCAAGGCTGGTCCTGGACGCGGAAAGAAGAAGGTGAAAACCGAATTGCCCGGTCAGGGTCTGGCAGCTCGTGTGGCACAAACTGCCGATGGAGTGGGACCCGTCAGCGTGAATGGGCCTGGCGCACATGTAAGTATTCTTGCCGTCGTCTGAGAAATTCTTGTAAGTGCTAATGAGGATGCTTGCAGGGCATGCCACACGAGGTCATAGGAACGTCGAATCACGCTGAAAATGCCGAAGTCGAAGATGACGATGACGATGACGATGATGATGACGACGAGGACGGCGACGGCGGCGAGGACGAGCGAGAGGATGATGAGGAAGGTGACCAGCAGATGAATGATGCCGACGAGTCCAAGGTACACGATATAGAAATGAAGGATGCCCCAGAAGAGCAACGGCCGGTCACACCAAGTAACAATCCAGTGGTGGACCTGGATGCTGCAGACGGCATGACAACCCAGATTGGCTCGACGTCTTCGAATCCCTTCACACTGGCTCCAGCTATTGGGAGCCTCGCAACCCACTCTCCCAGGAACGAAGGCAGCCCATTGAAGAATGTCAGGTTCCAATCGAAATCGCAATCACAATCGCCAGCGCCGACGGACTCCCAAGCAGCACCTGCCGTCTCGACCGAACCCGCGAAGGGGGTCTCCAACTCTGCCGCTGCTGCTGAGACTATTGCTGTAAAGATGCCTTCTTTAGATGCGGCAATGAGTGAGGCCCCTGCCGCGGAAACAAGAACGGAATCCATGATTGCTGAACCGCCGTCCATGGCCGCAGGTGACGAAGGGATAACAAGAGTCGACGAGGATGTCGTCATGACTGAGGCAGTCCTGGATGAAGCGCCCATGGGAGAGTCACAAAGCGACGTGCAGCAATACATCGAGACTCGTCCTGAGGGAGATCGCTTTTCTCCAGACATGGCCCCAAGAGGAGATGCTCTACTACCACCTCCCCCAGAGCAAGTGGGCAATATCACAAGTCCCAGAGCATACGAAGGGCCAGAAAGGACATCAGACTCTGATGAAAAAGATGAAGAAGGCCGTGCGCACGAGTCTCACATGCGCGATGATCGAACTACTGCGTTAAATGCCTACGACTCCACCATAACAGAAGACACGATCCAACCCGAGGACTCGGCGTCGATCCGATTCCCCTTGACCGAATCAGGTGCTCCCTCTGAAGTTGGCGCTGCATCGGCTGAGGAGACGAAGAGTTCGGCGGAGGCACCCAGGCAGACTTCTCTGTCGAGGCCAACCTCGCCAACGGCTGACACCAATATGGACGCAGCGGCAGCCACTGACCCTACCGGCGATCGCCCCATGACTCTGGACTATGACGAGCCGAATGTTTCTCAAGAGTCAAGAAAAGATTCTTCTGGCGTTATATCAGTTTCGCCCGAAGCTCCTCCCGCTGTCCAGCCCACACAGTCACCGGTCGCCTTGCAACACGTGTCGAATGATGAATTGAGAGAATCGACCCCAGTCCAGGCCGTGCAGTCAGAAGAGCAAGCGTCGCCGCTGGAGGATGCCATTCAGGATAACTCGCTTTCGCGCGTAGACGATCCTCCCCCTCCTCAGCAGTCGGACGAAGTACCTACACAAGAAGAGCCCACGCTCGACCAAGGTGTCGAAACTGAGCCCATTCCAGAAACATCGCAGATCGAGGAGAAGCCCGCCGCGTCTAGCACAGACCAAGACGCCAAGATGGATCCGGAAGACCAGAGAGAGGAGGCCGCCGAGTCTCCCATGGACGAAGATCCTAAAATAAATCCGCAAGAGCAGGGTGAAGAGCCTACCACATCTGACACAAACGAAGGGTCCAAAATAAATCAGGACGATCAAAAAGAAGAGCCCGACACGTCTAGCACCAGCGAAGATGCCAAAGCCAATCAAGAAGAGCAGAGAGACGAGCCCATACATGAACAACAACAACAAGACCCGCACAAGGAGCGCGCAGGTTCCCCAACAGAGGAATCCAAATCACAATTGCAGGCATTGTCCTTGGACCCAGAACCCTCCCCAGAAGCCGTATCGGGACCAGCCACGACGGAGCCTATTGATCCTGAAGCATCAACAATGAATGACGCCGCTGCGGCTGTAGCTCCTTCGTCTCCTCCTCCCGTTCTGCCGTCTACTTCCGCCTCTCCTGCGGCCTCGACTGCGGATGGAGCAGGTGAGAGCCATCCTGGCGCCGCTGATGGACCAGCAGAAGCTACGGCAGCGGCAGCGACAGCGGCAGCGGTGAACGAAAAGACGGAAGACGCGCCGGCCGGTGTCTAGACGATGGTGATCATGGATGGCCATGTATCGCGGTCGGGGATTAGGGCTAGGGCTATGCACAATTTGGATTATATAGGGTGGAGTTTTACCCGGGCAGCAGGGAGTGATGATGACTTGAGTGGGAAATTTTTCGGGCGTTACCTTGACTAGGGATTATTGTGAGGTGTTTCTTCGCATTCCTTTTTTTTTTTTTTTTTATACTTTTTTCTTTCTGTGATAGGCGCGGGGAACTGAAGTCTTTGAAGTGAAGGAGAGGATTGCTAGGTAAGTAATGAGACGGAGCACCCAACGCGGCCCGCGCCTTTTCAACGGTTTATTGTGTTGTAGTGTTGGTACGACAGGTAAAACTGTACCAGTCGTGTTGCAATTTCACACGCCTTCCATTCTTGAATTATATATTGCTTCTTGCTCTCCCCAAAGGCGCCCCCCGCAAAATGCACTGTTCCGTAAAAGCGACAAGCAGTGAACTGCAAAATACAACCATTGCGTGCAATCATCAATGCCTTACATGTGTCCTACATTGCCTTTTGTTGATGTTTCTCACATCTCCCCATACTACGTAGACTTTTCATCAACTGTACATATGTAATTAGTTCCACTACTCCCCTCGGTGCATAGCTTTTACAAAAACGCCGCCCACCTCCTGTCGATTTGCTTTCTCCGGACCTAGCACAAGTCAGCACAAACAGCACTCTCCAGTCAGGTTCCATCACAGAAGGAAAAAGAAAAAAGGGGACAGGGATAATACGTACCACGGGAGCCAGGAACATCACCCCAGCGAAGAGAGCAAGCACAGTGCCCACAAGCGTGACCTTGTTAAAGCCCTTGCCCAGAATATCAAACAGGCCACTCGGAGTGGAGCGGGTGCCAAAGATATCTATGCCATAGGCCAGCAACAGGCTGGTGCTCTCGACCACGGCAGGCGTGGTGATAATGGCTTCTACCCCAAGCACATCCAGTTCGTGAGAGATGATGCCTCGGCCATCAATTTCGAATTGCGGCGTGTACTTCATGAGCGACTCGGCTTCTACTTCCGCCGCCGTGGGCTCTCTGTCCACGGGGCGACGAGGGTCGATGATATGTCGAGGCAGCGCGAGGATGCCGTGGCTTTCTGGGAGATAGGCTAGGAGCTGGCGAGTGGTGATGCCCTGGAGCGTCTGTGTTGTGGTCAACTTGTGCAGTGGTTGCGAGAGGACCATGGCCTGCGAGGTCACCCAGGGCAGAGGTACGCCAGAAGGGGTATCGACTGGGTTCAGCGACGAGAATGTTTCTTCGTCGCCGAGGGGGCCGCGGTCGTTGGACTCGGGAGACTCGAAGAGGTCGGAGGTGACGATTTGGTATCCCTTGATGGATCGGTTCGTGCCGTCGTTGACGGTATAGTCGCCGAAGAAGGTGCATGCGTACCAGTTTTCGGCCATGGCGCACGAGATGCTCTTTGTGGCGTCGACGCCGCTGTAGGTTTGGGAGGAGAGCAGCTGGCCGGAGATGGTGTCGACTAGCTGGATGGAAAGCTTGCTGGATGGCTCGTGTACAATGGCCACGACGACGGTGTTCGGGTTCAGGTACTTGTAGGCAACCTTGCGGTCGCCGAGGACGCGGCCAATCGATGCGATAGGGTTGTGCTCCGGAAGCGTGGCCACATCAACAATCCGTTCGCCCTTGCCAACTTGAAGCTGCCAGATCTCGGTTTTTGACGTCTTGCCGCCGTCGGAGGAGAATTTGACGCCTTTAAGTCCCTGGTCTCCGTCGCGAACGACAACAGTGTCTTGAGGAAGGGCTTCGATGGGAATGTTGGGGGCCGGGAGTCCATCGGAACCCAAAGCGAGAAGCCACTTGGTGGATTCGCCGTGGATGACGGCGGTACTGGTGATTTCGGCTGTCGATTCGGAGCCAATCCCATGCTTCCCCTCCTCGAGAACCTCTCCCGAGATGGCGCGAATGACTGCTCGTTGGCCATGAGATCCAATTACGTGGACGAGGCCCTCGTTGCCTTTTGTGGCCATTCCCTTGACCGAAAGAGTCGCCCCCTGTGGTAGCTTGAATACGTCTTTGGACCACAGTACTTTGCCATGGTGGCCCGTGTCCAGGCCGTAGAAGCGACCGCGACGAGTGGCGAGAACAACAATCTTGTTGAATCCAAAGACATCCCGATGCAAAGACTGCTTGCCTTCGGATGAGCTAGCCCCAAAAGTGGAATCAAGAACCCGCTGAGGTAGGCGAGCGACAAACGCGGGCAGGTATTGCAGATCGGCAACGTGGCGCTTGACCCGGTGTACGAACGCTGCTGCAGGATTGGCATGAGCTTCCTCAGCCAAGACCTGGGCAAGTTTTTCTATTTCAGGAATGTCAGCCCAAACAGCAGCCACGGCACCAGAGAGGCCCTCGTGTCTGGTCCAGTCCACCTTTCCTTTGCGAATCAGGATCCAGTCACCGCCCTCGGTCAACGCAGCGGATCGTACGGCATATTCCTTGCCACCAGCCTTCCGGACGACCTCTGAGACTGCTTGTATAGCATGGCCATTATCCTCGGCCTTGTAGGGCCAACGGGCTAAGACGCCATGAGACTCGGACGAAAGAACAGTGACCTCATGGTCCGTGATCCGGGTAAAATATACATTGGCAGCTTCTGCGCTAGTCGAGAACGCGCCCCTTCCAGCCAGATGTGGAAGTTCGTATGCTTTGGATACCAATCCAGTCTTGAGATCGGTGTGGTAAACCTCGGCCTTGTGCCCTATTGTGGTGGTGATATGTACCAAGAAATGCGGCAGGGACTGAGTCAGGTGAGGCGCATGGATACGAACAGAGACAGTATCGTCGGGAAGAGTGACGTCTTGCTTGGTCTTGGTGCCGAGGATGTTGATGCTCAGCTTGGACAGCCCGCGATTGTTCCAGGCAGCTATAGGTGCCGCCGAGTTTGCGCCTCCAAACATGACGTCCTCAGCTCCGTGGATATCACCCTTGCTGCCTACCGACCAGCTATCGACCCGATCTCCGTTGGCTGTTTCAAGAGACGTCACCTTGAGATTATAGGATCCCGGCGTCCCATGCAAGCTCAGAACCTGAACGTTGGCAATATTGGTCGAAACCTGAATAGGTATGTCCTTGCTCGTCTCGCGGAACTCCCAGACAACATTCCCTTGGGCGCCGTGCAGTCGTCGTAAGACCGTAACACCGTCCTCGTCGAATAGGGCGAGGACGTCTTTTCTCGAGGCTTCCGTCATTTCTATGATTTTAATATCTTTGACCTGTCCGTTGAAGTGCCTGTCCCAGACGTTTCGGCCGGTGAGGGCGTCCCATGCTTGCACCTTGGAGCCGTAGGCTGATACGACCCAATTCTCGCCTTCGGGAGCTCGAAGATGGCCGCCACCGTGGGCAATACCATCACTGATTTTTTGACGCCATACGACGTTGCCGTTACTGGGGTTGACGGCGCCGACGACACCGACGTCGCCGAGTGTGTAGAGCAAGCTGGCCTTGTCTTCCTTGCGCGGTCGATGGAAGAAGGTGGTTTCCTGCTGGGGTAGACCGACGAGCGAATAGTGAAAGTCAATGTCGCCGACCTCGTCTTTGAAGACGGCAGCTGCGATCGACGACAGGCCTAGCAGCAGGGCGGATTGCAAAGTGCGCCGCATGTCGGGGTATGCTGGGCGGCGTCGTGCGTGAAGCTTCCAAGCTCGTCATCTCGAGCTCTACCTAATGCTTTGTACAGTCTAACGTACAGAGTGCCATGTGCATTATTATTGTGGGTCACCGGATGGCAATGGAGCCACGTGATTAGAGCTGCTATGTACCTACATATGTACACATCATCACGTATGGTATCATTGATCAAACCCTCCCAAAGCCATGACAAGCCAGTTTTCCCACGTCGGCTCCGGATGGCTGTAGATACGGCCGCTGCTGAAATAGAGAGAGCGCGGACAAGATGCAGTAATAAGGCCCGTTTAAATTAGATTTGACAAGCTGGTATTAGCCGTCAGAAGAACCAGGACTGCATGCATGCGCCTGTGCTGCCAGACTACGTACATAGTTCCTAGCACACAAACCAAGTACTCATGACAGCACTTCGTCTCGTCTCATACCTTGGCAATGCAATGTATCCATTGAGAACATCACCTCTATTCTAACACTTCTTGGGCCAATGCTTCGCAATCCACTCCGACAGCTTATACGTAAAGGTCCCCTCCATGTACACCTGAACATCATCGCTGCTATAATCCCCACCCGCAAACTTGAGCGCGGGAAGAATCCACGGCTGAATAAAGTCAATGTAGATCAAATCCACGGTCTCGGGCATACCGTCCTCAGGAAAGTTCATCTCAGACTGAATGCAATTAGGCACAGTGTAGAAGGGCAGAGCCGCATGAACGGTGTCGTCTCCATCAGTGCCTAAGTCATCCTTCGTTGTATATCCCGCAAGAAGTTTCGGGCCGGGGACACTGCGCAGCTCCAGCCTAGCGTCATCGCCATCTTGATCGCTTTCCTCGGCGGGTACAGTATGCGATTGCCCATGGACCGAGGGGAACATCAATTCTGGCGCCGCCATGAACTTGGTCTCGGCGCCGTGGGTACTGAGAATCTTATCCGCGCCGTTGAGGAGGGCTATGACCTTGGAGGCGATAGGGTACGGCACATCGGGGATGAAGTTGAAGCCGCTCACAAAGGGCGAGACGAGGTATGTTGAGCCTCGAGTAAAAGGGCCCTGGAAAATGTCGAACCGAATTCCGCCGGTGTTCATGATGGCCAAGCGCGACTTATCCTTGCGCTTCTCATTGACTAAAATATCGGGGAATACTTCGTCTTGGATCCACGAGAAGATGCTCTCGTTGCTGGGGTACCGCGCGCGGCTCATCCACAGATCCTTGGGAGCACAGCCAAAGGTATAGTCTAAATCTAGTGCCTTTCGCGCACGTGCAATCTGCGTACTCACCGCATTACCTTTCTTCGTAGGAAATGTTGTCTCATTCAGGCCAGTATGATGGTACATGCCGAGGAGATTAGTGTCGATGTATTTCCGATTGAATTTCAGCGACGAGGCCGTTGTCTCGGAAGACACTTGTCCAGTTGATTTGTGCTTGATACCGTCAATTGACATGAAGCCAATGGTTTCAAAGTAGCGACCGGATGCCATGGCTAGAGACTGCGAGTCAAACCGCCTTGTATCTCTCACGTGGGCGTGGCCGCCAAGCATGGCAATGGGAGTGTTCCAATTCTGCTTTCGCAACGCTGTGAAGATTATGCGGTACTCTTCCATGCGCAGACCGACGTGACCGATGACGACAAATAGATCTGGCTTTTCGCGTATCGCGTCCTGGAACCATTTCTCCTTGACAGTATCGGCGACAGGTTGAACGACAGTATTGTTCGCATTACCCTTGAAGTCGAAGAGAAAACCAAATGCCACGATCTCCAAGCCCTGATTTTTTGTCCTGAACTTGCGATATCGCTGCGCTATGGGTTTTCTCTCGCCCGACTCGGGATCAATGTAGTCGACATTCGAGGCAACGTATTTGCCCCTGAAATTCGGGACGGTCGTGTTGACTTCGCGATCAGCGGTGCTGGCCTGGTACAGCTCATGGTTCCCAATGCAGATGATGTCTGGCTGCTGCTGGGCCCAGATATCGTAATAAAATAGGCCCTTGGGATTGGACGCATCGTATAAGCCATTGCCCTCGACGCGATCGCCAGTATCGACAATGAGCAGATCGACACCGTCGTCGTCGGCACGCTGGTTCAAGTGCTGGGAAAAGGAAATGTAGTCTCCCCAATCAGCCGAATACTGTGGCCTGCAACGAGCCTGTCAGCACGCGCTCTGTCTCGCGTCTCTTGCCTTCAAGTGCCTTTTCTGAAGTCAACGAAACGGCGCGGCGCCCGTCATGGAGAAGACAAACTCTGATAAGTGGCCGCCTATCCAGCCGTGGGTATCAGTGGTGTGCAGAATGTTGATCTGTCCCCAGGCCAAGTCTCGCATTGGCGCAGCGACAGGCTTCACAGCCCCTGGCTGGGCAGCATGAGATACGAGGGCCAAGCCAGCAGCGAGAAAATAAAGTCGCGCCATGGCTACGGTCAAGGGTGATGAAGCATAAAGGTAAACAACATGTCGATGGCGGAGCTGATGGAGTTGAGGTTTGACCGTTGACGATGGTGACGCGAGGGACTCGGGAGGCCGCATGTCCCACTTTTATCTGGTCCTCGGGAGTCGGGACTCGGGACGCTATTGAAAAGTTACAAGTAAAGTCTCATGGACTGCAACGCCAAGGGTTCGCGTGCTGAAGCGACTTATCTACCGGGTCTCTAATGTAACAATTCATCTGGTAAGGGATACGATGCGACATACGGAGTATACGGAAGGATGTATGACTTCAAATAAGGGATATTGAGGGACCCGAGATTTGCCTCCTTGGACAGAATTTACCTATCTATGTACCTAGGCACTCAAGCCAAGCGATAGCACCTTGTTGTCACCTACTACCTAATTGGACTGTGCCAACACGAAGCGCAAGCAATTGCTGGAGAACAACCCGAAAGACAGTTTCTGCGACAGCGAAGAAGAATGCCACGATCGTTTACCGCAGATTGAGCTGTCTGCCGACATCTAGACTTGAACGGAGCGCGGCAAATCGTCGCAAGCGAGTGAAGTACCTAAGGTATGTATGTACATACCGCCGATTTGATTTTCTCAGGATGAAGACAAAGGACGAGCTTCTCTAGGTGGTATGTACATACATATGTACAAGCTCTTCTGCTTGGTCCAGGCCTTGATCGGCCCGTCGTGAGTGGCGATAGGTGCGATGGGTGGCGTCCTCCAGCACAATGATGCCGGTCAGTGGGGTTCTGATAACATGCGACGGGCGCACGTGGCGATGACGAGAGGAGACAGAGAAACAGCGCAAAGGAGGATCAGGCGATATCTCAGCTGTACTCCGTATGCTTCCTAAGATGGCTATGGCGGCCATGACAGTCATGATATTCGAGGTGAAACGTTCAATGGTGAATTTTCGTCCAAAGTCCAGAGTCCAGAGTCCAGACCCTGAAGTTCTGAACCGTCGGGAGCGGGGCGCCGGGGCCACGGGAAGCTGCAGATCCTTAAAAGTCAACTTTCAAGTTTCAAGCCTTCATTGGCGCTTTGCCCCTGCTGTATGTATCCGCTACCGCTCCGCTGGCTCGGAAAGCTTTTTTTTTTCTTAGCGCTTGAAGCGCCGCACACCGTGTTGTGTGGTTTATATCCGGCTCGCAGCCTATTTTACCTCTTGCGATTCGCACTTTGCCTTTGCGCAAAATAAAAAACATCCTTCATTGAACCATCTTATTCTTTCGTCGAATAGCAACCCCGCGTATCGCTCGACGCAGCATCTTACTTCTCAAAGCCCATGCTACTGCGCAATTGGCTCACTACCCTCACAACCTTGATATCGGCGCATCATCGCATGTGCCGCCCGCGGCAATAGGAAACCCAGCAGGCGACTTGAAGTCTTTGCGCTTGCTGCACACTGGAGACGAAGAAAGACTGTGGTTCAGCTATTCAAAGTTGATCATCTATATATCCATACTCAACATTAATATTTAATACACCCGCCGACTCAGACGACTACTCACTCCCGTGCTCTTCTCCGACGAGCCTCACTTCGGCCCCTTCGATAACACGACCCCCCCCCCCCTTTCTTATCCAAGGTCCAACTTGAAGACCGCAGTCATGGGAGCCAACTCGCAAGAGGACTCATCCTCCCACAAGACTGGCGCTCAGCCCTCCGCAACACCCGTATCTGGCGAAAACGATACCTGCGGTCTTGTCCTGAACGCCGGCTCCGCGAACCCAGGTGAGACAAGCTCAGAGATTGCCGAGACCAGCCAGGGTCTCTACATCCTCGAAGCCAAGTCCGTCCACTGGTGGAGCTATCTCGCCACCGCCGACTTCTGGATCGTCGTCGCCATTGGGCAGATCCTCGCTCTCTGCATCACCGCCACCAACACCTTCACCACCTTTTTGAACCAGGAGAACTTCAATGCCCCGGCCTTCCAGACGCTCTTCAACTACATCTTTCTCGCTGTCATCTACAACACGATTTTCCTGGTGCGTGACGGTCCACGGGCCTGGGCGCGCGTGGCTTGTCGCGATGGCTGGAAGTACCTCATCATGGCTTTCCTAGACGTGGAGGGAAATTACTTCACTGTCCTGGCATACCAGTACACCAACATTCTGTCAGCGCAGCTCCTCAATTTCTGGTCCATTGTCTGCGTCGTTCTCATTTCCTTCTTCCTGCTCAAGGTCCGCTACAAGTGGGCTCAGGTTGCCGGTATCTTCATCTGCTGCGGAGGTCTGGGCATCCTCTTGGGATCCGACTACATTGTCCAGCGAGACAGCGGCCAGTCCAGCGGAGATTCCAAGCTCAAGGGAGACTTGTTCGGGCTTTTGGGCGCCACGCTCTACGGTACCAGCAACGTGCTTGAGGAGTTTTTGGTGTCCAAGGCGCCTATGCATCATGTGCTCTCCTTCATGGGCCTCTTTGGCATGATTATCAACGGAGTGCAAGCCGCCATTTTCGATCGCCACACCATTGCGGGCTCGGCCTGGAGCGGCAAAGTCGGTGGCTACCTCGTTGGATATACCCTGTGTCTGACGCTGTTCTACACGCTGGCTCCGCTGATTCTGCGCATGGGCAGCGCTGCCTTTTTCGACATTTCGCTTCTGACGGCCAATTTCTGGGGCGTCATTATCGGGATCCATGTCTTTGGCCTCAGCATCCACTTCATGTACCCGATTGCCTTTGTGTGCATCATCATTGGCCTCGCCATCTACTTCCTCTCCGGGAGTGTCCTGGGAGATTCGAAGAAGCCGTGGCTGGGCGACAATCAGGAAAGCGGCGTGGTTGGTATTGGGACCGCCAAGCTGAGAGCCATCAATGCGGCGCGTCTTGCGCAGGCAGAGGCAGAGAATGGAATGGCCGCGCCGAGCACCGCGGCCACCAAGATCAAGATCTTCTTTGGTGGCAAGGTTGAATAAGCTAAGCGAGAGTGGAACTGCAGCAGACTGTCACAACAATAGTGTTTCGTTGTTGGAGACGCGGCTTTTCAAAGGTGACGTGGAAAGTCAAGGACTCGGCATTTTCTTGATGAGGTAGCAGTAGGGGAGAAGAAGCAGGCTCAAATGTCTTTGGACATACACGCCCTAATGATGGCATGGATGATTATAGACAAGTGGCAAGAAAAAGTACCAGGACCTGCTCCCAATACCATCCACTTGGCTATAATCATCTTTGTTTCCGTTAAGCGTGTGAATTCCAAGGCCCTTTGAGAGGACTCAAGCTTCCTTGGGATTGCGCCTCTGCGCCAAAACTAGGCAGTTATAGATAATTTGGTATGATGGACATGCATGGAGCACTAGATGCATAACAGTATATAGACATATATGTATGCTTCCCATTTCCCAGCTGCAGTATAATAACCGCCGCATGCAATAATCTCACAGTGGCCGCTACCATCACGATTCACGATAACCTCCCACCCGATATACGCCACAACCTTCCCTCTCTATCAGTATCAGCAGGGCGTATCGCACGCACACCGGCCCTCAGACCAATCTCCCCCGGCAAGTGCCCAGCCCCGTCCTCCTCCCCAACAAGAGTCTTGTCCTCCAATCCTCCCCTGCTCGTGAGGAATACATCGCCCGCTAAGAACTTCTCCCGTTGCCTCTCATTCTCGGGCGCTATGAGACGGACCGGTCCAAGGGAGTCGGGTGTATCTGAATCGGGCCAAAGGATCCGCCGGGCCTCTTCGTTCGTCATCGGGGCTTCTTCGAGATGAATGGTACTCGGGCCGGGAGACTTCCTCGGCACGTATATCGACGGGGGCTCGTCGTTGGAGGGGTAATACCTCAGAGGGGTTGGTGAAGCTGTATCGCTCGAAGAATGCTGCGCTTCCTCATCGGGATGTTCAACAAGTTCGGTGTCCTGAGGTTGGAAATGGGGTATTAGGCTGCTGAGAGGTATGGGGGTTTCTGAACCGACAGGTCCAGCAGCTTGATCAAGCTGAAAAGCCTCATCTTCATTCTCATTCTTATTCTCATCCTCCTCCTCCTCCTCCTCCCCCCCCTCATCATCATCGTTAGTAAGAAAGCTTATCACCGAAACACCATCCCCAACCCCCCTCCCCGCCTCTCTCGTCCTCTCAACCTCCCCCCTCCGCACCTTCTGCTCCATCTCCATCCTCCCCCCTCGACACGGCCTCACGTCATCGCCATCGCCATCACCACTGGCACCTCTACCCCCCGGAACCCCCCTCTGCAGAAACCGCCGCGCAAGCCATACCTCCCACCTGTTGTACGTCTCAAAAAACGCCCTATTGATCCGCGCCAGGGCCCGTAAATCTCCCAAGTCATCCACCTGAGCTAATATCCGCACACGAACCGCATCCGAAAACTCAAACCCTGATGCGACGACTGCGCAGGGTCGTTCATCGCCCGCAGCCATACGTTCTAGTCCCGTCGTCGGAATTATCTGCGGCTCCCCAATCCGATCCTTAGACAGAGCCCAGCCGTGGCTCTTCCCGCTAATGTCGTGGAGGGTGAGCCCGTGGATGCTGCTATGAATATCGTCTATCGCGGCTCGAAACGCGAGACTTGGATCGCATATGTCGCTGTGGTGCATGGGGGATACCACTGGACTAGGCATTCTCCTGGAGATGTCTATAGTATGCGCCAGACTTCGGGGGGGCAGTCTGGGGGAGGCATGCGTATGGTATAGGAGCGAAGGCTGTAGAATATGAGGCAGGAGGTGCATTTCATTGAAATTAAGAAGCAGCCAGCCTAGATTTGCGGCATCGCAGCCGTGGCTTCCTCTTGGGCACCGAGGGGGGAGAGTTAATAGTGGTGTAGTAAGAGAAACGGTCGGAGATGTTGACATCGCCGCATTAGAGGGCGGCTGGTTCTCGCTCTCCGCGGATATATTGGCCTGAGTAGGCCGCGGGAGGTATTCCAGAATAGTGCCCGTGCAACACGCGTATATCTGGTCAAGCTTCGCACAGCGGACCGCCCAGATCTTGTCCCTGATTTTCTGTGGCCACGGCCGGGTCTGTAGGTCCTTCTCGTCGACCAAGCTCAATATCATCCTCTTGGACATGCGCGTGAAGAGCTCCCTCATGCCAAAGGCGTAACTGATTATCAAGAGCCCATCTGGCATGTCCGCCCCACGATGCATCCACTGAGGTAACCAGCTCTCTTGGACGACGCGCTCCAACGGCGATGTGCTCTTGTAGCGCAGGGAGCATTCTGCGATGGCGACGAAGCGTTCGAAGCTTACTGTGTTTGGCACCAGCTCAGTGTGCATGTGCGCGGCATGCATCAAGACCTCGAATGATTGGAGCCTGTTGATCTCGTACTGTGGCATACGGTAGAGCTGGACTTCTGTGCCGTCTTGGCACATGTATGGTGTTGATGAGGGCGGTAGGCACGGCTGAATATCTTCTGCTTCGTGTACATGCAAGCTGCTGGAGCGCCCAGAAAACATGCGCGCGAATATCGGCGACGTGTTCGCCAGGGCTGCAGACGAGACGCGGAATCGCAGGACTGGATCAATGCACGGTGATGGACCGGTGGCGTGATTGGCGAACTCGAGCATGGCATCGCCCTGAGGCGACATGATGAATTCCTGAACTTGTCTCGTGGGTAAAATCCCGGATTCAGCCGACTGGAGCAGTTGCCGAGCCTCGATGAGCTCTCGCTTCACCCGTTCGTAGTTTCTAAATCGAATCTCGTAGCGAGGGAACTGGCCAACATGAATATTAGAAAGAGTGTGCAAAGCTCAATGGCAGGCAGATTGTTCGTACGAATTGAGGATCCGCAGAGAGCATGCGCGTCACACTTGCGTTTCGCATTCGATGTACAGCGTCTCGTCGGAACTTTTTACTTGTGAACAGTAGATCCAGCATTTCTGGCGTCGCATCTCGCTCATAGCTCTTATATGTATCGGCCAGACTCGACCTGAAAGCGTCGCAAAGTGATTCTAAGCAGCCTCTCCAATCTCTCATGGCGTTCAAGTACACCTCATTGACGAGTCCTTTGCGGAAGTTCACGCCGTCGTTGACGGGCTCACTCATGCTACGTCCGCTGTAGGAAGTTTTCTCATCTGAGTTGGTGCCGCCGGAAATTTCGAGAGAATCTATAGAGAAGTCTCTCGGAGCTGTTGAATCAGCAGTGCTCACAAGCCTAGATGCTCGGTCTTCTTCTAGAATGCCGGCACACAAATTCGCGCAAGTTTCCTTATGTTTGTCGAATTCTTTGTACGCGGAGTCCACATTGCTCGCGCTCGAAGAGGTAGGTCGCATGCGCTGTATGAGATGGAGGAGTTGTTTGAGATTGACTTCCTGGTTTTCGCTAGATACTAAAGGCCGCAAATTGTGGTCGTTGGTGTTCGAGTCTTGAGGGAGAGATGCGCCGCGTATCTTGATTGAACTGTTAGCCTGTAGTTTTGTTAACTCTTCCGAGAGAATCTACTTGAGCTCAGACACGGGCAGCACGTACAATTGGGCGTATATCCAGAAGCTTACTACTGTTCCGTCGTCGCAGCTTCCACCACGTTTTGGAGGTCGAGCCTCCACGGCCGAGTTCGCCCCCCTCACTTTGTGTTCGATACATGGTACTTTATCACTTAGCTTAGCTTATTTGATCGCGCGAGGTTCGCCAACTTCAATCCATGAGGTACGTCGAGTCGCTGAGCCGCAGCTATCTGATCGTACACGTTCGATCGGGCGTCCCTGCAACGAGCAGTCCCTGCTAGCAGCGCGAAGCTGACACGATCTTGTTGAGGCCAAGTTCCGATGATACTGATGTGTGTCAATTCCGCCGCAGGCAGTGATACTAGCGCAAGGGTTCAGTGCCCACGTTCTCTGCCTCCGACTTATCATGCAAAGAGCACTCGCGGCGAATGCCGAGGTTGAGATGCGCCGCATATGGCAGTCGCCGACAATCGAGCGGCGACAGTTTGACCAAAGCCACGAGAACGATACGCGACAGTGCAATGATGCGAGATGATGTAATAAAATTTCCGAGCGTCTGTACGGAGGAGAGCCTGGAATGAGCCAGGTCAGGGAACGCGATGAGAAACGATGCAGGGCCGGTAGATTTAGAGTTGCAATCCGGGGTAGCTGCCGCGCGAGGAATGTGGAGACAGAGGTACATAGGTACATACCTAGGTACGCAGGTATATGTGCATGTGTATGTGCTCCGTATGTAGCTGGGTACCTGTTGTATGTACCTACGTACATAGGTACCTATTTACATACCTCATGCTCCGTACTAGGTATGTAGGTACCTAAGGTACTAGGAGCAGCCTGGAGGTATGTATGTACTGTACATACTGCATACATATGTGCCTGCCTGAGGAGAAGTGAAGCTGCAGCATTCGCGATGACCACGATGTACCTACATAAAGCCTTGGGGTTACAATGCTTGGCGGCTTAGCTTGAATGAATGATGCAGATGAACTATTCCAGTCTTACCTTAGCGCTAACAGCAGTCACCACTCACAGCAGTCCATCAAGACGACTCACGAGAGACATTGATGCCGCCTCCCATGCCGATCATTGAAGCAAAGTGGAGCGGCCGCTCAACTCACATAGGTAGACACCAGATGAGTTGTCCTCGGTTCAACTTCCACCACCGTCCACGCCATGAGCATCTACTGGAAACATTGACACCAACTTCGAACAAGACTGATGTGAGTTCTCCGGGTTGTCTCTGTTGGTCCCTTGAGGCATGACGTACAGGCACGTACACTAATATGTATGTAATACATGGGCTTATACTCCGTAAAGCGTCGTCAGTGGCAAGATGGGCGACCGTGAGTCACATGTTTTCTTCAACCTTTACCGCCTGGCACGATGAAAAAGATATACCAAGACATTTTATACACCAAGATACAAACCATCAGTTCTATGTCCTGCAAAGCAAGTCTCACTCCTGACCGAAAACCACAGTTCCCTACCATCATCACGACACCAAAACGCTCTATTCACGTCAAAACCGCTACAGCGGTCACACACACAAATACACATAACTCGTAACACTCATCCCTCACGCAGCGACCAGGATAGCATAGCCCGCCTCCCAGTCTCCATTTACCACACCCCTTCTTCAAATCCTTCAAATTCTTGTATTCTTTTGTCGTGCATGTTTTGTACCTTCTATCTCATGCCATACCATGCCATGCCACGCCATGAACCGAACCGCGGTCCATTGGGTAATGCTATCCTGTGCGTCAATCAAAAACAACGTCAACAAACATCAGCCAGCCCATGCCTTGTAAAGAAAACCCCACCGTGCCGTGCCGTGCCACATATGGAAGAACAGGACAAAGAAAAAAACACAGAAAAAAAAAAACCACAATCACAAGATAAAGCTTGAGATAAAGGCCTGAACAACGCGAAACGCCATGCCGGCCGGCCGGCCAGCCAGCCATCCAGGACACCATCATACATTTGAACCGCGTACGCCTCACCGCCTACCGGTCAATCCTTTCCATATGTGGCGTCAGCCTCATTTCTATTCTCGTGACTTCTTCACCGACGTCACCAGTTGTCTCCTTGCTGCTTGCTGCTTTTGCTGCCGCAGCAATCCCGGCGGAATGCATTCCTGCTGGCCGATCGAATTGTCGCTTAGGCAGACTTGTGCATGTGCGGCAGCTTGCACGATCTCCTTGGAGACTTGGCCTCGCCGTTTCCGCATTCGTTTCGTCCGTCGTCCGCGTCTCGCTCCGGCCGTGCGCGTGGAGGCCCTTTCCACTTCTCGTCGGTTCTCCGGGATCAGTCGCGTTCTCTTGCTTCATTTAGTAAGCTGCTCATCACACATCGTCCTCTCATTTGTCTGCTGATGTCAGTCACTTTTCTCATTTCCACTGAGTAGGTCCCAAAATCTATTCAACAAGATCATGTTGCCTTATCCAACATCGAGTTTTTTTTCGTCGCATCAGCCCTGCTTCGGTCGCGACACTATGTACAATGCGACTGGCAAAAGTTTGCCTGATTGGCTCCTCAGCCTCCTTTGCGCTCGGATCCATTATTGGGCGCAGCAGCGGAAGCATCAGCAGCAGCTGTAGTGCCCTTTCTCTTGCTCTTGCTGGCAGCTTTTTGCCAGCCATCAATGCCGTCACTTTTTGCGCCACGCACGTGTCCGGATTCGCGTGGCGCCGATGACTTTGTCGATACGGAGCCCTTGGGTGACGGTTTTTGAAATTGGAAACTCTCTTTGGACGACACAACATCGACAATAGTTCTTACACCATTGTTCCCTTCAATTTTGGTGGGCGCTTTGTTAGCCAGCCCCGCCGCGTTCCCCGGTTTTCGAAGCGTACTCGGCGAGGGAGTTCGTGTTTCGTACACTGGAGAGAGGTGCGGGGAAGCGTCGACTGCCGCTGACTTGTTGCCGACTCGACCATCTCCGATGGCGAGATCCAATGGTGCGATGATTCCGTTTTGAGGCTGTCGAGACATAAGACGTTGTCGTGCAGATGGCGACAGACGTGCCGTGTGGCCGTTTTGGACCTCTTGTTGGTTCAGTTGGTTGCTCAAGTAGAACGAATTCATCATAGCAATTCGTTCTCTAAATGATGCATCCTCTGAGGCCGTCATCGGTGGCGCATTGGATCCATTGACAACGATAGGCGGTCGGTCGATAAGCATGTGTGATGATGGAGGTGGCTGCTGCTGCTGCAACGCAATGGCATAAGGCGCCTGTGCAGACCAAACAGGCAGCGTGCCGATGTTGAGGGCATTGTCCACAGTGTGCCCTGATGACACATCTTCATGGTACGGCGGCGAATCCCGCCTGTGGGCGTGCCTTGACCCGGCCGGGCTCATCGTCGTCCGTAAGCCAGACCCATTGACTACCAGTGGCCTTGTCGAGGCTTTATTGGGCTGACTGCCTGGAAAGGGCGCGCTTGTCAGCGGCGCCGACGCTGTTCCACCAACTGAGAAAGCACGGCCATGTCCCAAGGGCGAGGGGGACCTTGAAGCCTTCCGTATCCTGCGGTCCAGGAGCGTTTGCGGGAGCTGGTCCCCAGAGAGTCGCCGTTGTCCAGGGCTGGACGTAGCAGTCGACTGAGCTGCAGCATCACCAAAGGCAATACCGTTTGCCAAATGTTGCTGCTGTTGGTGCAACTGGCTGGCATCTCTCGTCGGGCTGTTGCTTCTTGCATGAAACAAGGTACCCGACTTGGAGTCCAGCGAGTCGGGTGATTCCATCACCTTTGGCGTGTCATCGAAATCCTGATCGTCGGACATGAAGCTGGGAAGTGGCAGCCCGTTGACTTTGTTTGCAGCGGCTATCGCTGCACTAGTTGGAGTCTGGATGCCAAGAGGGTGGCATCCTGTGCTAAAATTCGCAGGTGGGGGGGACCTTTGTGCAGGCTGAGACTGCGAGCGCAAAGAGCTGCTCGATGCTGGGGTACCTCCTTCAGTGGACGCAGAAGACCGTTGAAGAGACCGTCGATAGTCTTGCCCGGCACTGGTATTTGTGGCCGTGGCTGCGGCTGCTGCTGCTGCTGCGGCGGCGGCGGGAGATGATGAGTAGGAGCCATACGCCGTTTGTGGAAAGTACCCAGTCTGGCCCAAGTTCATTCCGTACAAGGCCGCCAATAAGTCGGGACGCAATGTCGTAGCGCTGAGAGGCATAGTATCAAACGAGTTCGTCCTTGAGCGATCGGATGATTGCTGGCCATTTGGGGCAGAACCAGCAGACATTCTTTGCGGCTGGTTCATGGCCTGATGTTGAAGAAACGACGGCGACTGTGTAAGTAGCTGAAACTGTCGCATGCTTTCCTGATGATACGCCATTTGAGTCATCAAGTCTTGCTGCGCGCACTGAAATTGGTACTGCGGGCTCTGGAACCATGACATGTCTTGCTGTTGTATCCCCAGTGGCGTCATGAATATGTTTGCATCATATGCCGGGATACTTGATGAGGCTCTGCGGCTTGCGCCTCCAGTCCTATGAAAATTATGGCTGTGTGTGTTGTGGTTTTGGCTGTGGTTGTGATTGTGGTTGTGATTGTGGTTGCCATTGTTATTATTGTTGTTATGGTGGCGTCCTCCCCTGTAATTCCCTCGGCCGCCGCGGCCTGAATTTGTTTGCGACGAGCTTCTCAGCAGTACAGGGCGAGGTTGTGGTGGCGGCCGCGTCCACACACGTTCCTCCTCTTTAGGGAACACGTATTGTTCGCACGCTTCCTCCAAGTTTGCCTGTGACAACAAGTCAAATGCTCGGCGAAGTTCTAGGTGAATTCCACGGAAAGCATACTCGTCTACCGTATTGCCGAGGTTGCGAGACACATTAAAGGGCTCCTCTACGCACAGCTGATTGTTGATGGCGTAGTTCCACTTCTTGTCCTGCTTTGTGACCAATTTCCCCTGTCTGACGGAAAGGACATGCTTGTCATAGTCGAATTCATGGGCATAGAATCGAAAAAATTGGAACAACAGTTCCGCCAAGGACGATTTGTTCTTGTTTCCAAAGCCCTTGATCTTCTTCAAATTGTCTGCAAAGTCGCTCATGGTCCCATCCGCTTTTGGCAGCTTGTGGGGCATCTGGTGCAGCGCCGGTAAGACAGGTGGATTGCGAAGTTGCAAAAAGGCAATAATCAGACATATCCAGGTATAGGAACTTAAAGTACCACCAAAGGCTAGAACAAGGTGAACAGACAGTTCATCAGCAAAAGTTAACTGGGCATAATTTCAGATGTCGACGAGCTTTCACTTCTTACCAGCATCATTGATAATTCTCCTTCTCGTCCAGTACTTGATGACCATGGCCAACTGTCGAACGCGCGGATCCGCCTCTACATATGTTCGAACCATGCGTGTGTTTTCAAGAGCAAGGGTATTGTTGACATTCATGTCACAAGCCAGGCCAAGCTCGGGGTCCCAGATTTTGACAATCGGTACCTTGGCTGCAGAAATGCAAACAACCTTTTCCATTCCGCCTGGAAAGCGAGCGTTGTTAGTACACGAAGGAGAAGTATACCCCAAGGGCCTGATCCCGTGGGTGGGACGATATAACATACGTCGCGCCAAAAGATCGGCAATCATGCAGACACCTTCTAGTTCAGTCCATGAGGTTGTGATACAGATGTCGACTACCCCAATGTTAGCAGTCGCCCGATAGAATAGGGGCATGGACGGGATGTTCAAATTTGCAACAGTTGAATTTTATGGCGCACAAAAAAAAGGCAGTGAGTCAACATACGATCAGAATCATCAGAGCACAGTAGATTGCCCGAAGATCCAAACAAATTGACCCTTATATCATGGCCTGGCCACTCATCATTGAGAATGTTCTCCAACTTCTGAACCAGCCTTTTCCTCTTTTCTTCCACCTGGTGGGTTGGTAATAGCCTATCATAGATCTCGCGCATATCGCCCATAAGTCTTTTCTCCTCATCGTCTGACAATGTATTCTTGACCGTTCGCAAGTCGAGTTTTTCGAGTCGATCGTTGCCCACGGAATACGGTATTCTACGTCTCGAATTCATCTGCGCAGTTTCGTACTTGCAGCCGCCTAACCTTGGGGGCAAGGGCCGCAACGATGGTAAAGCACTATTTGTCTCGGAATACGCCGACCGGGGAGAGTGAGAACTGGCAGCCGTGGGTGACGGTTCCCGAGACTCAAACGAGAACTGGCGGGCGTGTTGATGCGGTGTCGAAGGCACGGAGCTGGAGTGTGCCTGCGCATGTGATAAGGCCGCGGCGGCATTAGGTCGCGACGGTACAGGTCTTGACGCGTCCGCGGACTGTTTTGGTGGCATCTTGGACGATCCGTCTTTGGATTTCATGCCGGAGCGATTAATTCTGTCAAAGTTGTGATATGCGCGGCTCCCATTGCCTCCCGAAGTGGCTCCTTTGTTGGCCGACCCGTCTTTCAGGGACACTCTGCTAGATGATCTCGATCTGGGGCCAGCCTGTACGTAAGGGGAGGACACAACGGGAGGCAGCGGCGGAGTTTGCAGTCCACCTCCACGCGCTGGCGAAATGAGCTTGTTGTAATGCAGGAGTTGGGCGTGGTAGATGTTCTGCTGAGGAAACCAGAACGGGAGGAATTCGAGATGGGAGGAGAGAGGTGGAGTGGCTCCGACGGGAACAGTATACGTAGTTGCGTCCGGGGGGCTCTCCGACGACGGTGAGCGGGCGGGACCGTGGTTTACCGAGTCCAAGGATACGGACGATGAAGCCGCTGTCCAGGGGCTAGAGGAATAGGGATATTGGGGGTCTGAGGTCGCGGACCTGGCGTCCATGAAGCGGATAAGCCTCGGACCAGGTTTCTTACGTCCGGCAAGACCCTGGCAGATGCAGAGCTAGTAGAGATGCGAGTCGCGCTGAGCGTCTTGGTGATAGTTTGGTGAGCAGGCAGCTGTCAGGAAGGGGGGGAGATCCGTACAGGGCCAGGCGAGAGCAAGTAGCTCACGAGACGGAATGGCGTGCGAGCGTAGAACGAGACTGAGTCGCTCAAGCGAGTGCACTTGTCTGCTGATCTGCCTGTCGACCTGCCTGTTGACTTGTCTGCTGGGATCTCGGGACCTCGTGGCCGTGCATCCACACGGGTTCGGATAACCAAACGGTCGGATGTAGATCTTGTCTTGTGAGAGTTTTATTGGTGGCGAGAGCTGTCAGACAGACAGAGAGGCACGGACGGAGAGTTGCGTGGGGAAAGGCACACAGACACCGAGGCCTGGAAAGCGGGAGGTGACTTTTGTCTCGGGAAATCAAACTCGGCCGTGGGTAGGTACTCTCGCTCGCAGCAATATGCAGCGGTAGGAACCGACCAAAAGGAGAAGGGGCCGTGCGGATGGCTGATGTTGTCGACGGCGATCGAAGTCGAGGAAGGACAGACTCGGGATATTGTCTGCGCTGCGAGAGGTCGAAAGCGCGGTGGGAGCAACGACGAGACTGGGTGGAGTGGTAAAGAGTAGGGGCGGAAGCGCCGTTGCAGCGAAGTCGAGAAGGGTATCGCAGTGGGCAAAAAGACGGATTGAGTCGGCCGGATGAGAAACGAAGGAACGAGAGGAGGGAGAAAGGGGGAAGGAGGACGCGATCAGACTGTTGTCAGCAGACGGACGAAGAGCTGCCGCGTGGACAGGCAACTTGCAAGGCGATTGAGTGGGAGAATAAGCCAAAGGAGGAAATGAGGAGGTTGAGGCGAATTGAGGGCAGTTGGCGGATTGGCAGTAAAAGGGGCCGCTGGCCTTGGAGTTGGTCTGGAGTGGTCAGTTTCGACGTGGTCTGGAGTCTGCTCTGGAGTTCTTGTCTGGTGTCTGCGGCGGAGCCCACTTGTTCCCGTCATGGTCCAATTGTGATCTCGTGGCGAGTAGCCATTGTACATAGTAACATAACCTAGGTAGGTTGTATAGTAACAACTTACGTACCCGAATCAATCTTGGGCCGGGAGGAAGCACTTAGAAAGGTAACTGGAACCGCCGTGGGACAGCGCTGCCTGTTGGAAGACACGCAGTCAACAAGTTAAGGCTCTTGCCAAGGGCTTGGTACATAGTACATACGGACCACGGTAGTAAGTACTGCACAGTGCAGAGTCTCCTCGTGCGTTGGCGATACCGTTATGTGCCAGGTAAGGTAGAGTCATGTATATGTACCTATCCACTATCTCAGCCCACGACACGCGCAAGTTGCGCAACTCGCTAGGCGGGGAAAGGGGGGTGCTGGCAAATAGGAAGGAGGTACCAAACCAGTCCGCTGGAAAGCTGGAGCGGCTCGGTCAATCTCAGCGCTGTGACTCGTGAGCAACCGCCAACGACTCGCAACAAGTAGACACCCTCAGGCAGACAATGCATCAATCACTGACCAGCCATCAGTCATCAAGATCAAGTCCACTTGGCCCAATTCCCCCGCCGTCTCAGGCAACTTGGCAACGAGCCGAGTCAGTACTGGACGCCCCGAGCCTAGAGCCGGTAGATAGGCTGATGCAGCCGCGAATCGTCCCCCAAATTCAATCACGGATCACGGATCCCATCATATCGATGCCAAATGGCCAGGCTGACTTGCTAATTGCTGACGGTTGCGTTCGTTAAGTCAGCAGACGGCGGATACGCGCGGCTGGCCTTGAACATGCGACGCGAGAAAGTCTCCAAATGTCCAATGACTTTGGACGTGTTTGACTTGCGACATTCTCTCCTCCAGGCTTCAAGACACTTCACAAACGACATTCCAAGACAAAATCGTACATAAGCGGTATGTAGCAGGAGGTAGGTAGTACGTCATGGTTTCACCCTACATGTCGGCTTGTCCATAGAATGACCAGCGGCGGATCCGAGAACCGATCTGCACGTGTCGGACTACACTTGTCCATTGGCTATACTTCATACGGACAATATGTATGTACATGCAGACAATATGCACACATCTAGACTTGCATACATGCGTACATGAAGGACTCGCTCGAGCGCTGTATCGCTGGTTCGTCCGTTCATGCCGGCTTCTCGGGAGATGCGCATGCTTTGCATGTGTAATTCGAGGTGTGGAGTTTACGGACCAAGACTTCCAGGCTCCAGCTCAACAACTCCATAGGAATTTCCAAGTCCAATTCACGTCACGTCAACGTCCACATGCCACCGTCCACGAATTGCCCCTTTCATTGACCGCATCCCGCATCCGAACTCTCCGTCCGACTCCCTTTCCTCTTCCACATCCAGCTCGTGAAACATGGTGGCGCGATGGCCCGATAATCGATTTACCCTCTTCAGCCTAATCAAAGATTCAGTTCAGACCCCTTTTATCTCATGGCCGTCATACCCTTCAATCACGTTCCGTCACGTCTTGGACCAATCGTCGCGCTCTCCTTTTCCAAACACGGCGCGTTCTTTATAACCCCTTTTCCGTATTAATACTACTTCGGGACAGGGCCGGCATGATCTTTCTTCGGGGGCAATGGGGGAGGGGATTTAATCTCTTTCCCCGCAGTGTCCGCTCGTCTAAGGATACTCCGTACAGTCATGTAGCCTAGCCTGTAGGTATGTAACGGTAATGAGGTACCTAGGTATGTATGTACATACATACGGAGTACATACATACATATGTAGGAAGTACATACTTGCGCATCATCACATGACACCATGCTGCAACTGATTACGTTTGTTTCGATTCATGAAGCAAAGTTCTCGTATACAAAAACCTGACCACGCGGGAAGGAGACAAATAGGTGGTATTGGTTGCCAACTACGGAGTAATGTGACCGTGATGCCAGCTGCTCTCCTGTCTACATACATATGTACATACATCAATATGTACCTATGTGCATACATTACATACCTACCTAGGTACCTACGTCACGGACTGACGGTCATGATTGAACCATAGCATCACGTGAGCAAGGGCAAATGGGTCGCTCAACACGCGTGACGCGTCACACACACCCCGAATACATATTTCTAGGGTTGTCTGCGCCGCCTAAGCTTTCTCACTGAAGAGTTGTCTGTACTGGCAGTAATCGGCAATACAGTCTTCCCATCGGGAAAGCCGGGTAGGTATCTGAAGGCTGACACCGTACACGGCTTCCCAAGTTCCAACGGAAGGCAGCAAAACTATTCCGCAGCCTGAAAAAAGATTCAAGACCCACTGATCAGTGTCGATAATTCTATAATAAGGTTCAATAAAGTCTCAAAAAACGCCTGGCGAGATCAAAGGACCTCAAAAAAGGTCACAATGCATCCGACATCGCGACAAGGAAAAAGAAAAAGAAACATGTTCAGAAGCGTGCCTTGTGGGGAAGACAGCCAATCAGGAGTGCGTGCCTGTCATCGACAACCCCGTAATTTACGCGACACGCAGAGTCTAGGTAGAGATCTCTCGATCTGTCAGCATTTATTATTCTCTCTTGACATCATTGGTCCTTCGTCTTTGCCCCGTCCTCGGCTCCCCCACGTTGTTGACTGTTGTACAATGTACAACGGTGTACGGTGTATGTGTCCATGACATTGACTGCCGCCAACCGACATCAAGATCATGGGGTGGACATTTGCCGCCCTTCTATGGTACATAGGTAGGTATGTATGTACATACATACTCCGTACTGAAAAGCTGACCTTTCGAAAAAGGACCATCCTGAGTGCCGAGTACATTAGGTAGGTACCTACCTACACACACAGACTCCCGAGTCCTCCCCCCACTGGTTGTCGCCGCCTTCAAGCCCCCTGCCAAGACTCAAGAGTGACAAGGGGCCGCAAAATGGAGAACATGGAGACGTTTGCTCTCCGGGGATGGAGATGTCAAGGTAAGAAGCTGCGAATGGCGAGCGCGAGATCCGGGTTTGTGTTGTACGCTGCGTGGGCTGTGGGCTGTGGGCTGTTTCTTGTGTCTGCCATGTGTGTTATATAAATAAGTATAGTACAACATTCTTGGAGCGTTGCTACCTCCCTTACGTACTTGGCGTATTACCCCGTATGGACGAACAAATCGTTGGCGAGGATCAGGACAAGCATCGGGTGTTGGCAGGACAGACATCAGCGCACCGGCAGCGGCACGCGGCGGTGGTATCAGGCAATAAAAGAGGCAGAAAGTCGGGGAATTTTTGCCGTCAGAACTTCTGCCGCCGAGCCGAGGGGCGTTTCCGTCCGTCAAGGAGAAAGAAATGTTTTCCGCGCTCTGGTCAAATAGCTGCCACAGTGTCCAGAGAAGGTGGGAATCTCGATGGTGTGCCAATGACGCATGTAGCATTCGTTCACGAATTGGAAAAGATTGCTTCTTTTCATCGGCCTCCCGTTCGCGGGGACATGGTAGTATTAAATCAACATAGCGCCTGTCGATCCAACAATTCCATCACCATCACGTCATGTCAGAATAGCAACTTCAACAGCGCGCCGAGATCGAAGAAGCTGAAACTTGAAAGGCACAACACGCTCACTGGAGCATCAAGTCCTAGCATTTGCCTCATTATTATGTACAATTTCCCCACTTAATATAGAAACTGCCGAAATCAAAGGAACCAGAAAACACCTCCTGTCAGCCCGAATAGACTGGCCACGAGGCACATTGATACAATACAGCCGGAAGAAATTCCTAGCAGAACGCGGCCCCATTCCTATGCCCCGAATCGCCTCAAGAAACCACGACAAGCCACATCGGGGGCATGAAATAAACCGAAACCGACACCTACTCCTCCAGACCAAAAGCCCTAATCAAGTACACCCCAAAGACAGCCGTCATACCCCTTGATAAGACGAGCCGATCCGATCCCGGAACCAGTCATTGCTCCTTTCCCTTTCTCTCCCGTTCTTCCCTGCCAGACACTTTTCTTCGCCCGGAACGGCTGTGGCTAGCATGCAACGTCTCATGTCCGTCGCTCACACATCGTCGTGCACAATATCAGCACTTCGGGCTTTGATATTGAGTAATCCCAAAACTCCATTTTGCGAATCCATTTCCCCTCGTCACCTTCCTGCCCGACAATGTACATTGTAAAGCAGAAAGTTGAACGCAGCGCTGTGGGCATTCCCCCCCCACACCCTCCAGTCTTCGACCATCTGCTCTCGTTGTTTTCCAGCGAAAATTCTTGCAAGTCGCATGCGAAAACATCTCGACCAAATCTTGATGCCTCCCTGTGACCAGAAGTGAAAACTCCCTCCACTTTCATTGAAATCACCACCTCGAAACAAAAGTCCGTAAAGAAAAACCAAAGAAATGAGCAAAAGAAGCGCCAAAATAGCATCACAACCCGATTGAAGTGATGGTCTCTTGCCGTCCACTTGAAAAAGAAAACGTCAACTTCATTCGTGAACCGAAAAATGAAAACCTAGGTATATAGCAAGTCCTTTTTGTGCCTCGTGTCGCCCCAGTAATGCCGTCAGCTATCTGTCCCGTGACAGATGCTAGAAAACGAAGATCAAAGAATCAAGAAGATGGCCAGCCGAGCCGATAGAAAGAAAGCAAACCAAGCTCCAGAAATCCCTCATTTGCCATACTTAAATCTGTATCAGAATTCAAGTCCCTGTCGCGAAATCGACAATATTCATTCCTAGCGCCTATCATTGATGCAACAAATCGAAGATGATGAAACTACCATCGTCATCCATCCGCAGTTTTTCCTCGTTTCACTGTCCATTGGGACATTTTCGAAGCTGTGCCGAAGAATAAAAGTCTTTCTGAACATTGTTAACCCCACACGCTTGCCTGGGCTCCGAGGCCAGACGGTTGTCCCCAAACGGCATTTCCACGGCTCCAGTTGCCGGAGCCAGCCAGTGGAGGAGTGGAACGCTTTCCAGAGGCGGTGGACGAGGGTGTGCCGGATGGACGAGTACCAATAGGGGCAACCGAGGCCCCGGATGGACCACCTTTTGATCCTGGAGCAAAATCACGAGGTGGGGAGCCACCGGCAGTAGGGCTCGAGTTGCTTGTGCGGCTGTGAGGGCCAACAGCGTTATCGAAAGCCTTGTTGGGAGGACCCGAGCTCTGAGGGCTACTGGTGCTTTGAGCTCTAGGACTAGGTTGACCAGTCGCAACATTAGGGTCGCTGACAGAACCAGATGTGGCAGCATCCGCTCCAGAGGGAGCGCGGCCAATACTTTCAAAGGCGAGAGGCGATGGGCCACGAATACTGGATGACCCGCTTGGACAGGCACCGACAGTGCGAATCTTGCCAGTCTCGTCAACGTAGGTGGTCTTCTCAGCAAAGGGGCCCTCTCCATAGAGGGCGCTTCGTTGGCGCGCGATGAGCTCGCGCGTCTCCTCTTCCGACATATGCTTGTTGCTTTGTTGGGGCAGGTCGGTCAGGGCATCTACGTTGAAGGGAAAGCGTTAGCTCGTGCTCCATATAACCAATATCAAGACTGCGAGTGACTCTCTATAGACCCTCGAATTTGGTACCCTGACAGCCCGAAACATGATCAGGATCATTGCGAGAACCGAGTGGCACTGTCCATTACTTTGGACGTTTGCTTTCTATCTGAGGGCCTTTTTGCTTGACAGGAAACGCTATGCTGTAGAGGGTAGCCTACTTCGTTGATACTGCTGCTCCGTGTGAAGGTTACGAAGCTCACGCTCCCGCTGAGCTGCCATCCTTCTCTTGGCTTGTATGACTTGCTCTGCCTCGTTAGAGCCTCGTGACGGTTGGTGGCGCTGTGAAGCATAGAAATTGTGGAGATTGTGACTGGGGGGACCATCGAAATTATTGTGGTTACTAGGAGCCGTGTGATTGCCGTTGCCGCTGCCGCTGCTGTTTCCGATGCTATTATTGTGCAATGGATGAGCGCGAGGGCCATTGCCCTGAGGAGGTCGTCCATCTGTACGCATGCCAGGGTCAGCCTGATGGTCGGCGTTTTGTAATCTTGTCTGACGGAACTCACCTGGGAACGCGGGAGCACTGTTGCGCACGGAAGACTTCGGAGTCGTCTTGCGTCGAGCGCTCATTGCATAACCTTTGCCAGATTTTTGGAGATTGTCGTAGGCTCGATCAACTTCTAATGCAGGATTAGCATGAAGTTACAGGACACCGCATGATCCAGGTGTATCAGTCAAGTGTATAAGACGGATCTCAAGAAGCCAAGATCCAAGGTCTTTCAAGAACCCATTCACGTATTTTACTTGACCCGGCGCGCTTCTTTTTGTATTCTTATGAACCCGGAAAAGTAGGGTGTCCCGCAGATCACCTACCGTCAAACTGGTAAGAATAAGCATAATCGTCCTGAGATTGTGGTCCACTGGCACCTATACTGGATATTAGATGTCCGATATCTTCATTATCGATTGAGCTAACATTCATGCCGTACCGGGGCGTGTAGGTGCAAGTGTGCCTTGATGCTCCCAGTTATTTTGGGTCGGGGCTGGCCACTGAGGGTTGTCGTAGTATGACATGATCCTTGATTTCCTTCGCAATAGTCGTTTGAGTCTCGCAGTCTCTTTCGTCTGGTGTCAGCGATATCTTGAGCCTGTGGGAAAGGGACACGTCAGTGCTTGTTTGCGCAAGACAAAGTTGAAGTTGGAGTTGACGGAGTTGCTGAGCAATAGGGGTGATGTTCGCAGTGACTACTGGTCGCTGGAAATTTATCAAAACCCGCTTCGGAATCTCGGTCCGGTAACGCAGATCCAACGGTCGCCAACGGGACGAAACGTCGCGGAGTCGTCGACCGTTCGCCGTTGGAAGATACATACGCCGTTTAAACGCTGATGCTGAATAGACGAGAGGTAATCGGGATGGTGTTCGTCGCAAGTCTACACGTACCCCCTATTTTTTATTGTAGAAGCGAGGCGCGTTTGCCCGAGGCGGTCGAGAGCGAGGAAATGTTGTCTCGGAACTGGATGCAGCGCAATAACACAGGATCCAGTAGACGGGAGAAGGAGACAAAGGCAACGCCACAGCTGGCGGAAATATTCGAGAAGACACGGGGGTATCGAAAAGGGGAAAGGGGGTAGACAGTTCTAGCGAGACTATCTAGCCCAGATCATGAGAATGAGGGAGTCGAGTCTTGGTCAAAAACAGCTAGCGTCGACAGAGCGATGGGGAAGAGTTTGTGGAAGGCAAAGAGAAAAAGGAAGCCTTCAACGAAAGGAACGAAAGCGCTGGGCGGACGGAACAAGATCGTGGAGCGTGTGTGTGTGCGTCGGGGGGGGAGAAATTTCGGCTTCGGAACCAAGAAAGGAGACGCGTGAGCACGAGTGGGCCAAACAGGTGCCCATCAGCTGGCAGCCCGGCGGACATCAACCAGACGGAGACCTGACTGGACTGGAAGCGGGCCAGCGACCCATCGACTGTATGAGTGTGTAACGCGTGTGTAACCAGTACATACCTTAGGTACATATGTACAGTGCGTGTGTTTATAATCTCGGCCGACTCCACCGTTGACATCTTTCAGCATTCAAGGTTGATCCATCATCCAACAGACCATCGTCACCATCGTCACCATGTCACCGCCCGATACATACACACACGTACAAAGCACTGAATGACGAAACTTGTTAAAGATCACGAGTTCCAGGTCTCTCCGCCTTTTCTCCCCAACAGACTCCGGCGGCTGGGCCTGTCTGTATCATGCGAAACGCATTATGCGAAGGCGAACGGGGCAATCAGATCAATCCTCCTGGAATGGCCTCGAATCTCCGAACCAGCTTCCAGCCGCCGCGTCTTGACTCTTGCATGTACATATGTACATGATTCACACATAGCCCTTGATACTTCGTACAAATCAAGCACGCACTGTGTGGCCGTCAAGCTGAAGCAACTACAATACATAGGTACCTACCTACTGTACCTCTTGGCGCCAGAAGACGCTCTGGGGTCGGGGCCCGGGGGTAACCTCATAACATGAACCCAGAGGGACGGCCCGCCGTCAGCCAGCCAACCTTGCCCTCATTATGCGCGTGCATCGAAACGGCCGCTTAGACGTTTCCTGTACTGTATGTATATGTAGGTCTAAGGTATGTACATATAAATGCATGATACATGGCTTCTGCGTCTTAGATCGACGCGTGCTTCGATGAAAGCCTACTTGCAAGTTGCCACAACGTGCTGGGGGTGCGATGTCTCAGTAGGGGTCCAGATCCCCTCCAGTGACTTGGTTGACACCGTTGACGTCAAGAGTCGCCAGAGTCGAGAGGATCAAATTTTCTCCAAACCGACACAGCTCGTCGGAGATGTTGACTCGTGCGTGTTCAATAATAACAATAACACAATAACGCAGTTACATGTCCCACGCCGGACGAGCAGTGCCAGGTCTGAGCCTCTGAGGTACCTATGTAATGATGGTGTGCCGTGTGCGACGCGATGTCCCCAGACCCACCAGACTCAAAAATAGGTAGGTAAGGTACAGATTGCTACAGTATGAGGTATGTACATATGTAGGTAACATGTACCCTGAGGTAAAGTTACCTAACCTCTGCGCGAAAATTCCTGGTCCAATGGACTGGGCACAATATTTGGCCCATAGCCACAGCCACAGCGGGTTCGCCATCCTGTGCCACTGCCACGGTGAAGTGTTACGCGCTCAGCCACCAGTACCTAGGTAATGTAATGTAAATACTAATAAATGGGAGGGCCGGTAGATACATCTGCGCTCATCCCAAAAGAGGCCGTTTTCCTTCGAATCCAGGCCTCGATCTCGCCCGCGAAAAGCATTATGTACATACTGGAAAGCACCCCGATTTCTTGGCTGCGTCCCTCGATGTCATGTGCCATGAGACGACAGCTGCACTGATGAGGAACGGGTGGCTGGTCATTTGCCATGGTTTGTGCCACAATCATTATGTCAGACTTCGGTGTCACAATGGCAAAAGGAAGCCAGGACCTGGCCTTGGCCGGTTCGTTGGCACTGCAGGGTCGGGAAGCTAGAATGTTCGGCTTCCTGCGGAAGTTGCTTCCCTTGTCGGTGTCGCGGAAAAGAGAGACCCGAGAAGCTGCAGATGACCCAAGTCATTGGGAATATGGGATCGCCTTGGCGAGCCTGCCTCTTGGATCGTTTGTTCTGCGACTTGCTCCTTCAGTGCTTTCCTCACTTGCTTTGCGAGAGGACGTCATGCTGTCTTGGCTCTTCTCCTTCAGCCATGCATGATGCAGCCATTTGCTTCCTGTGCTTCCTGGTTTACTTACCAAATGCGGTTATCGGCACAGAAGGTAAGACTTGCGACCGTCGCAAGACGCTTGTCGGCCTTTTCTGCACACGCAGCTCAGAGTTGAATTGCTGTTGTCCGCATGTATACGGAGTACATACAACTGAAGAGTATTATGTGCACCTTGAAGCAATGTTGTATTGAGCACAGATCGTTCATGGATGATCCAGGCACGCAATGCGCTTCGTGGATGCTGCCTCTGTCATTGACTACAGAGACTTGTAAGTATTTCAGAATCATGGCATCTGACATAGACTTGGACTCTCCATAATCTCTATTCTTGTGCTGGGTAGTAGTATGGGCGTGAAATTCGACCAAGACTTTGAACGCAACAACTGAGTGGCTAGCTTAGGTACCTTGTAGATACAAGCTACTGTACGCCCATTATCTTGTGCAATGAGCAATCTCTTTGCGATTTGCTTTCTCCTTTGCATGTCTGAAGGATCATGTCACAGCACAACGAGAACAAGAAGAAGGCGCAGACTTGGCCTACGAGGGAAGGTTGCATTTCCTGGCAGGAGCAAAGCATCCTGCTTTTATGCCTCTCCGTTCTCTGGACGTCCATCATATCCAGCCAGTTGGAACACTAGGAACATAATATGGCTCCCAATCAGTTCGCTAGAAGACCCTTGATAGGTGCGGTCCGATTCGCCCTGCTCGTGTTCTACCGCATCTGGCGGAACCGGGCTTCGCTAATAGTGGAACACACGAAACCGAACCAGCGCCGTGAACAGTAATATGTAGCTAAGACAAAACACCTCATCTTTCTGCTTTCCACATGGACCAACATTTGCGGGTAGCCGCTTTATCATGTTGATGTTGACACCCAGTGGCATGCTCGTCGCGATCCAGCCTCTTAGTTCACACTACCCGGCGCGTCCAGTGTGCAATGTTGTAATTTGTTCAATAAGAGAGCAAACAAATTCGAAAAGTCTTGGCTCTGTTCTGCCAAGTGGTACCAGAGACAGGAATTCTTTCTTGAGGCCATATCCTCGAGATCCGCAATACATTTTCATCGAGGTGACTCAGAATGCCTCTCTCGCATCCGCAATCGCACAATAACATGCACATGCTGTGCCATTCGGGGCACCGGTTCAGTCATCCGCCCCTCACACTGATCGTGTGAACCGCTTTCGGAAAGTGTCCTCATGTACTGGCATTACATCAGCCGCTTCCTTGTCTATTTCAACCACTGTCATGGCATTTGCTTCCAGGAGTGACATTTCAAAGTGGCACACGTTTCTCGGTGACTTGAACCGAAACGTTCGTTCGTAGTCTTCGTTCAGAAACGTTGCGCAGCTCGATCGCAGATTCATAAGTTCACAACCTTCCATTCTGTGTCAGTCCACTGCTTAGGGACAGTCATTGCTGTCCGGCTTCTCCATTCAACGGTTACTCTTCCATCAGAATCCATTATCTTTCTTAGCGGATTTCCACTGACGTTTCTGTCCCTTGTTGTTGTTGTTGTTGTGTATTTGACACCACTGCGTCCCAGTTTTGGGCATACTAGGGTGTGCGGGGCTAATCCCCGGTAAGGGTTCTA
>SRPS01000194.1:0-56205 GCA_018360175.1 Claviceps arundinis
ACATCTCATCGCAGGATACTTATGCGGCAACTCTAGCAAATCGATCGTTCCGCATGCTTATGTCCATTGCAGCGAAGTACAACCTGGAACTGAAGCAGTACGATGTGACGAACGCCTTCGTTCACGCGTGTATGGACCGTGATGTGTACATGATGATGCCCAGAGGATATCAAAAGAGAGGGACGATAGTGAAGCTTCAAAAGGCTCTTTATGGATTACGCATCTCACCTCTGCTGTGGCAGAAAGAGTTTACAACAACCCTCAAGTCGTTGGGGTTCCAGACTGTGCCGCACGAACCGTGCTGCTTGATCAAGGGCGGCATTATCATTTTCTTCTATGTTGACGACATCATAGTCGCCTACCGAAGAGAAAACGCAACTGAAGCTAACCAAGTGATCCACCTCCTCAAGGAGAAGTACACCATGACTGGCGGGGACGACTTGCAATGGTTTCTGGGAATGGAAGTGATCAGAGATCGACAGTTAGGACTGCTGCGTCTCTCACAGGCCGCATACATCGACAAGATTCATCAGCTGGCCGAGAAAACTAACCTGCGACACGATACGCCCATGGCCGCAGTAGAGCTAAAGCCGTCGACGTCGTTATCATCCCCATCCCAAATCAATAGATACCAGCGAAAGATCGGGTCACTCCTATTTGCGGCTGTCACGACGCGCCCGGACATAGCTTTTGCTACTTCGCGACTCTCACGATTTTTAACGAATCCCAGCGAAGAGCATCATGACGCGGCCGATCGCGTTCTTCTATATCTATCCGACACAAGATGGCTGGCATTGCAACTAGGAGGCGGAGATAAGCTTCAAATTGCGAGTGACGCGTCTTTTGCTGACAATACCATGGACAGGAAAAGCTCCCAAGGCTATGCGATTAAATTATTCAACGGCCTTATAGCGTGGAGAGCAAGCAAGCAGGACACGGTCACCACTTCTACGACCGAGGCGGAACTTCTGGCACTGTCACAAGTCGCAAAAGAGGCCATGTTCACCGTTCGCCTGCTCAAGGAGCTGAAAATTCAACTTCCGTCGGACACCATTACCATAGATTGCGACAACACGCAGACGATCGGACTAGTAACGAAGGAGATAGCAAAGCTTCACACTAAGCTCAGACATGTCGATATCCATAATCACTGGCTGAGGCAAGAGGTGTCAAGAGGGAATATCAGCGTGGAATACGTTGAGTCGGCGGAGATGATTGCGGACGGGTTCACGAAGGTACTGCCGGCCAACAAGTGGCCGAGGTTCCTTCAGCAAGTCGGACTGGTGGAAATTACGAGGCACGAGGTGAAGAACGACGCGCGTTTGGAGGAGATTCAGGAACAACTGGAGGACCTCACGCTCCATTAACGGGTTTCAGCTTGCATATGCTATTCAAGCTGAGGGGGTGTGTCGGATTATTGGATATGGGTCCCTACTACGCTGGGCGGTAACACAGGGCAGAAGTCACGTGAACACACACATCTACTTTGTAACTAGAATGGCCCCTAAAGACACAGCACAACACAGTGAATCAATACAACAACACCAATCACCAAAACTACCTAAAATCTGACAACACTACATACCTATTGCGCACGTATGGAATCGAACCTGAACAATGGTCGAAAATTCGATTGCCGTACTCCGTATTTGCCGGACGAAACGCCATCCGTGACAGGAATTGAGATCAGGAAATGATGTCGACGTTAGCTAAGTTCACGACTTAATACTCGATGTCGATCTCTTACGCGCCGCGTAGCCTTGTGAAGGCCAAATCAAACGACTGCTTTGCGAAGGCACGTCTGAACTTGCGAAGTTCCAACAAGTCACTACTCCGTATGAGCGCTATACATCTGGAAAAACGTTTGTTTTTACATAATTTTGTTTCGATCACTTCCAAGTCGAAAACCCACCGTCCAAAGCCATGACTGAAACAATCAACTTTTGCGAAGGGGCTCGAATTCCAACCCTTCACACGGCTGGATCGATGGAGTGGTTTTTCGACTTTGGCGTGGTCGAAACAAAATTATCTGAAAAAGGGGGTTTTCAGTCGTGTTGCGCTCACAGCGACTTGTTGGAACCTCGCAAGTTCAGGAATGTATGAACTCTCGATTCAATTCGTCCGATGCGCTCTCAGCGACTTTAAGGTGAACTTCGCAAGTTTAGGTCTGTCTTCGCGAAGCAGTCGTTCGATCTGGCCTTCACAAGGCTGCGCGGCGCGTAAGAGACGATTCTATCCTGCCGAAAAATCCAGCACAAACGATCTGTTCTGCATGTACCATATCAGGACAATTTGAGACTTTTCCTGCCTTTCCGACCATTTCTGACCAAGGTCTTCAAAGAGCTCGGCAAAAGAACCGCACAACGCGGCGAGTCGCGACAAGTGGTTGAAAAGTGAGGCTTTCTTACGCCCCCACTAGGTACCTAGTACCAGGTACAGAGGTAACTGTGACACGTGACCCATACGAGGTTCGAGCTTTCAACTTGCCACACAGCCTGCGAAACACGATCGTGAGGAAAATATCGCAATTGTCCGATCATCGATGCGCCAAAGCACGGAAAGATTCGCTTCTGCAACTCATCTTACATCTCAATGGATAGTTCCTATAACGAGATCCAAGACCCGCACAGGGGGATATTCGGCTTGCTCCTGAGAAGATGCCAGTTATGGTGGAAATGACCGACGCGAGATGATGCGCTCCAGAGCGATATACTTTCGCTCTTCATCCAGTGGCATCTTGGAAGTACTGAACACGACATCGGATGTCTCAGTCGAGGTGTCACAGCCGCCTGACTGCGATGAGGCTGAGTGCTTCCACAACTGTCAGCCATCGGAAATACGGTCGAAGTCAGCCAGCCTCATGCTGTTGATTCGGATGACGAAATTGTATGCTCTGCACGACGTGTGATACAAGATCGTACCAGGTGTATGCGCAGTAGCCAGACGCTCAAGCTTGTCGTTGATCTGTGCCTTGTTCTTGGTTCTCGTCTAAGAAGCGAATTTTCTTCTGCTACGGTACTCAGTACAAAGCCAACGAAGAATGTCACTTCAGGACGGAAGGTTAGGTCTCCGAATCTAACTGCGGATATCATAGCTGCATTCTGTGATTGTTCTGAGCAGACTTCAAAGGTTCGTCTCCCATCCATTGGTTGACGACCATACGGCTTCCAAACAAAATTTACAGAAGTGACAATAGAAACTCTTGAGACTCCAACACCGCATCAACCATAATGGAAAACTCAATGGATACGGAGGCGCATGAACCCAGCGAAGGAAATAGCCGTAAAACCTTCCAAATGGAATCTGATTATGGCCCTTGCCAGGTCAAGCCTCAAGGGGAAGTAAAACATTCGAACTGCGAGATATCTGCTTCTCTCGGCATGGCAATCCCGAGCGCTGTTTCTCCCACTTCCGGTGCTGTTTCCGAGCCAGTTCAAAAGATCGATGATAGCCAGCAGCTTCAGTCTAATATACACAATCAGCAACTGCAGTATTGGATGAAGAAATTGGAAACCAGTCGAGCTGCAGTGCTACTCTTCGACCATCCGCAATCAGCTATCGTTTCTGAGCAGACAGCTGTGCGGCCATTTCAAATCAATGATATCTTGCGATATCAGCTGAAGGCTTATTGCGAGCAACAGAAATTGACGGCGTTTGCCGTGCTTCTTGCCGCCTTCAGGGCAACTCATTATCGTCTTACCGGTGATGCAGATGCAACCATCGGAGCTGTCAAAAGGAGCTGCCACGCTCAAAACTCAGATAATGTCGATGTTCCTTTATCTGATCTACGATGCATTCGAACTACGATTGAGAATGAAACATTCATTCAGCTAAGCCACCAAGTCCTCAAGGTCGTGATAGAAGCAGACGAAAACTCCTCTGTGCGGTTTGAGGACATTTTGTTGCATCTTCATGCCCTACAAGGTTCATCTCGACACTCGCTCGTTCAACTACTGTATGTTATGGCCGATGAGTCCGAGTCAGAGACTGCTGCAATGGAAGACATGAAACTAGACGAGTTCTGTCCTCCATCATTTCATCTTGCAATGTACCTTCATCAAGATAGCTCAGGGCTTCGTGGCGAGATCAGATACTCGCCTGCGTTATTTGAAACAGGAACAATCGACGACTTGATTTCTATCTTCCTCACGATCCTGCACGAAGGGCTTGCCGAGCCTAGTGTCATGATTGCAACAATTCCGCTTCTCGCAGCTGATGACTACTCTCGGCTCAATGCTCTGGACCTTATACATATTCAAAAGACTAGTTACCCAAGAGAATCGAGCGTCATCGATGCCTTTCACCTGCAGGTCTTGGCAGCTCCAGGCAAGCTAGCTGTCAAAGATGAGACCTCGCAGCTGACATATACTGAGCTCGACCAACGATCAAACGTTGTGGCTGAATGGTTGATGCTGCAATCTCTTCCTGCAGAGACACTTGTCGGGATCCTTGCACATCGGTCTTGCGAAGCCGTCATTGCCATGTTGGGTGTCCTCAAGGCCAATTTGGCTTATCTGCCACTGGATGGAAAAACGCCAAGCGGGCGAATAGAGGTCATTCTCGCCGCGGTACCTGGCCATAAGATCATACTGGTGGGATCGGATGATCTGAAGTCTTCTGTGCAGGTGGAAGATGGAGATGTGGAAGTTGTTCGCATCGCAGATATTTTGAAAGGCGAGGATCACGGTCGCTCTGAGATAGTCGATTCCAGAGTCTGGCCGTCGGCCACAAGTCTCGCCTATGTTATGTTCACCTCAGGATCAACAGGAAATCCCAAGGGAGTCATGGTGGAGCACCGCAGCATAGTGAGGCTGGGAATGCAAAATAACATGGTGCAGCACCATAGCCCCGCATCGACAATCGCTCATATTGCCAGCATTGCCTTTGACATGTCGACTTGGGAAATATTCACGTCGTTACTAAACGGAGGTACCCTGATATGTATCAGCACGGTCGCTTTGTTGGACTGCCCGACCATAGCCGACATTATATCCCGGGAGCAAATCCAAGTGATGCTGATTACTCCGGCGTTACTGAAGCGATATCTACACGGGTGCCCCGAAGCTATTAGTTCATTAAACGCACTTTACGTTGGAGGAGATCGCTCCGATCCACAAGACTTAGCAGTAGCACAAAGGCTCATCAGGGGCAACGTCATCAACGCTTATGGCCCAACAGAAAACACCGGAGCAAGCACAGTGCATTGTTTGTCGTCAACAGCAACGGAAGCTTTTGCTAATGGCGTGCCAATTGGCAAAGCTTTGAGTAATTCCGGGGCGTATGTCATGGATCCGCATCAGCGGCTGGTTCCGTTGGGCGTCGTTGGCGAGCTTGTCGTCACAGGCGATGGCCTCGCGAGAGGGTACCTCGATCCCCAGCAAAACACCAATCGTTTCATCACAGCGGAGATCGCTGGTAATCACGTTAGAGCCTATCGGACCGGTGATTTTGTACGTCACCGCCCAACGGATGGTTTGCTTGAATTTTTCGGACGAATGGACCAACAAGTCAAAATTCGAGGACAACGCGTTGAGCTTGGAGAGATCGATCACATTTTGAGTGCCCATGATTGCGTCAAGGAGGTTGCTACAGTGCTACTCGACGGGGAGGACGATCTGTCGCAAATCTCTAGCTTTGTCACAATTCTGAAAAGCGACACACAACTCGACGAGCGACCACGCGAAGATCTTGAATCCGAATCAGAGCTGGTAGAAGACTGGAAAGAACGCATTGATACCGAAACATACAATTCCTTTAAGATTATACAACCAGAGTTGATGGGACAGGATTTCGTTGGCTGGACTTCCATGTATGATGGAACTGAAATCGACAAGGCGGAAATGCGTGAATGGCTAGATGATACAATGAAGACAATCATCAATGGTGAGCCTCCCGGACATGTATTGGAGATAGGCACAGGGTCAGGAATGGTACTATTCAACTTGATCGATGAAGTGCAGAGTTATACTGGACTTGAGCCATCTGGTCGAGCCGCTGATTACGTCAAGGAGATGATGAAGTCCATTCCTGGCTTGGCAGACAAGGTCAATATATACAAGGCCACAGCCGCCGATCTAAATCGACTTCCAGTTTCTATATCGCCGAATACCGTCATTCTGAACTCCGTTATACAGTATTTTCCCAGTCTGGACTATCTGCTCAGATTGATTCACGATATACTCCAGCTGGAAGAAGTCCGGACTATCTTCTTTGGTGATGTTCGATCTTATGCACTCTATCGCGAGTTCTTGACTGCGAGAGCGTTACGAATCGCAGGAGACAGTGCCAAAAAGGACGAGGTTCGAGGCATAATGGCAAGTCTGGAGCAAGCTGAAATGGAGCTGCTCGTCGACCCTGCTTTCTTTGTTGGCCTTCAATCCCTCTTACCTGATCGAATTTTCCACGTCGAAATTTTACCGAAGCGGATGCAGGCTACCAACGAGCTCAGTTGTTACCGCTATGCAGCTGTTTTGCATGTCAAGTCCCGCACTACGCCACAAAGCGAAGTCCACGAACTCGACGAAAATAAGTGGATTGATTTTGCGGCGCGACAGCTGGATCGTGAGTCCCTCGCGCGGCTTTTACGACAAGCATCGACCTCAACTCCCGTTATTGGGGTATGCAATGTCCCCAATCGAAAATTTGCATTCGAGAAAGGTGTCGTAGATTCACTTTGTACCCATGACGACCACAAATTAGACTTGAACTGGAAAAAAGTCGTGCGCCAAAGAGTCGACATGATACCATCGCTGTCTGCCAAAGATTTGGTCTCCCTGGCCGAAGAAGCTGGCTATCGAGTGGAAATAAGCTGGGCTCGACAATTTCATCAGCGCGGCGCCATGGATGCCGTTTTTCACCGATATACGCAGAGCGGCGAGCGTAGGACTTTGTTCCGTTTTCCTATCAGCGAAAAGAATACCGCACTACAAAGTCTAAGCACTCAACCTCTTCAGACCCAGAGGACGAAGAGGATTCAGAAGGAGCTCAAGATAATGCTGCAAGAAAAACTACCTCCATACATGATTCCGCACAGCATTTTGGTGTTGGAGAAAATGCCCCTCAATACGAATGGCAAGCTTGATCGTCAAGCGCTCGCCCAGTCTGGCCCTCCTCGGACCACAGTCCGACGTCAGGTCGACCGGCAGAGCTCAAGCATTGAGAGGAAGATCCAAGACATATGGGGCGAGGTACTGAAGATTGATCCCTCTGAGATTGATGCAGGACATGATTTCTTTACGCTCGGTGGAAATTCTATCGCGGCAATGATGGTGGTAGCAGGGGCTCATAAAGTTGGTATCAACTTGACCGTTGAGGACTTGTTTCGCCATCCAATTCTGATGGACCTCGCCCGTCAAAGCACGGAAATGATACATGACTTCGCATCGGACACGAAGCCGTTCGATCTTTTGGGTGATGAACTGGACGTGACCGCTACACTGCGTGATATTTCGGACCATTACCATTTGGATCTATCAACTGTGCAAGACGCCTACCCATGCACGCCCCTTCAGGAAGGGCTTATAGCTATAAGTTCAATGCACGCGGGAGCTTACACAATGCAAGTTGTCCTTGAAGTGTCTGACGATGTTGTAGTCGCAGACTTTTGCAAGGCATGGGAAACAGTGGTTCATGCTACGCCGATCCTACGCACTAGACTTGTTCAGCACCAGACTCTTGGTGTGATACAGATAGTTCTGAGCGACCATGTTCATTGGATTGACGCGACTGATCTGGATGAGTACCTCGACACAGACAGGAAACAAATTATGGTTCTAGGGCAGCCACTCTCGCGACATGCTATCGTCAAAGACGTGGGAACACGAACGTGGTTTGTTTGGACTGTTCATCATGCCCTTTTTGATTCTTGGTCTATGAATTTCATTATCGACGCCGTCAGCCGGGCCTACCATGGTGGTGACAGGCTCGGTGAGACGACCGGTACTCAATTCTCACGGTTCATTCGCTACATCCAATTGCAAGACGACATGAAGACGGTCGATTTCTGGAGACAATCATTGAAAGATTATGACAGTGTGCCATATCCTCCTCTGTCTTCGCCCGTGAAGCAATCATTTGCAGATAGTGCTGTTGAATGCTCTATCGTAAGTCCCAAGGATAAACGTTCAGGCATTACAACAGCCATTCTCGTAAGAACCGCGTTGGCCCTGGTCGTCGGGGAAATGAGCGATTCCGACGATGTCGTCTTCGGTGTTACTCTGTCCGGTCGAAGCGCAGCAGTTGAAGGGCTTGATAAAATGATGGCCCCAACGATTGCGACAGTTCCTCTACGAATCCAGCTGGACCAGAATAAGAAAGTTTCTGAGCTTCTGAAGATGGTACAACAACAAGCCGCAGACATGATTCCGTTCGAGCAAACTGGCCTCCAGAAGATCGCCACAATATGCCCTGAAGCCGAGAGAGCTTGCGGCTTCCAACTCCTACTCGTTGTACAGCCGCAGAACGATGATGATAGCAATAGCTTCATTAGCAAGAATATTCTCGGAACGTGGCGCGATGGTAGTCCAAAATACTGGACAGACACACATCCCCTCACCATTGAGGTACGACTCGGAACCCATGAGATTGTAGCCTCCGCCACTTTCAAGTCGGAGGTGATCGATCGCTGGACAGTACAAAAGATGATGCAGCGATTGAAATTCGTTCTCCATCAGCTTGACATTTCGAGTCCAGAAACAACGCTACAACAAATCAGCATGGTCACACAGGAGGACCTACAACAGATATGGAACTGGAACGGTATCGTCCCCCCCGCAATTCACTCAGATATATACGAGGACATTGCACGTTGGAGGAAAAGTGATCCTGACGCACCTGCTGTGTGCGCCTGGGACGGCAATCTGACGTATGCTGTGTTGGACCAGCTTGTTAATCAATTAGCGAGAAAGCTTGTAGCGTCTCGAATCACGCAGAATCGTCTCGTGTCGCTTTTGTTTAACAAATCCATGTGGACGACGGTGGCTATGCTCAGCGTTGTACGAGCAGGCGGCGGGTTCATTCTGCTAGATCCCTCTCTTCCCGAACAGAGGCTACTGGCTGCTGTCCGTCAGTCTCAGCCTCGTCTTATCCTGACATCTGCAGCAAACCAAGCTCTTGCTTCCCGGCTGGTGGAGCAAATTATCACGCTTGATTGGGAGTTTTTCTCCGAGTTGGGAAAAGAGCACGGAACAATCGAGCAACTGCAGCCACCGCCCTCTTCATCAATCGCGTACATCATTTTTACGTCAGGCAGTACAGGGGAACCAAAATGTGTGCAAATATCCCATAGCAACTTGTCCTCTGCTCTGCATCATCAGGCGTCTAGTTACGCCTTCAGCCCCTCATCCAGGATGTATAACTTTGCATCATATAGCTTTGATGTATGCATCCAAGACCTCTTTGTCGTTCTATACGCCGGCGGCTGTATCTGCGTCCCTAGCGATGATGATCGAAGGGGAAACCTTGAGCAGAGCATTAATTCTTTGCGTGCAAATATACTCCAGCTCACCCCTTCAGTGATACAACTTTTGACCCCGGACAGTTTACCTGGAGTCCATACGATCATTCTCTGTGGAGAGGCTTTGCGCGTTGCGGATATTCTTCCATGGTGGGGGAAAGTACGTATCCTCAATACCTATGGTCCCAGTGAGTGTACACCTACGAGCACTATCAACAACGATGCTGCCCATCCAGAAGAAGCGACAAATATTGGCAAAGGGACTGGAGTGGTGACATGGGTTGTAAATCCGGCGAACAGTGACAGACTAGCCCCAGTAGGCTGTGTTGGTGAGCTGCTTCTTGAAGGGCCTCTGGTTGGTGGTGGGTATCTGAATAATGATAATCAAACGATGGCTGCATTTGTGGAAGATCTGCCTTGGCTATTGCGAGGAGCCACGGGTCGGCCTGGGCGTCACGGTCGACTGTACAAAACGGGAGATCTGGTTCGATATGGTGACGAGACTGGCAAGCTGATATTTGTTGGTCGAAAGGACACGCAAGTCAAGGTTCGTGGCCAGCGTGTCGAGATGGGCGAGATTGAGCACTGGGTCAAGTTGTTGGTCTCAGAAGCTAGCCAAGTCGCAGTTGAGGCCGTCTTGCTGCCGCCAGGTCATGGATCAATCTCAGACTCGACGCTCATAGTGGCATTTCTTCAGATTAACAGCCGGCCCACTGAAAAATTCCATGTCACGGCTACTGACGCAAAAGTCTACCCATTCTCACTGGCTCTAGCTGATCAACTGATTGATCATTTACCCAGCTACATGGTGCCAACGCATTTTCTGTCGTTGGAAAGTCTGCCCATGACGGCTACAGGAAAGTTGAATCGCAGACGGCTTCGAGATCTCGGCGCGTCTTTTGCTGCAGAGCAGCTGTCGAAGACGCGAATCGGGTGTCAATCACCTGTCCGGCAGCCTACGTCTGAAGCAGAGCTCGTGTTGCAAGAGATTTGGGCTCGAGTCCTCGGCATAGACGCTATCAAGATCGGGCTTGACGATCACTTCTTCCGTCTGGGAGGCAATTCTATTGCGGCCATGAGACTCGCTGCCGAGGCAAGAAAGGTTGGAGTTGTTATAGAAGTGAAGGAAATATTCAGAAGCCCTATCCTCTCACAACAAGCACGCAATCAGCCCATCCAAGAACTACCAACGATCATCAGGCTGATCCCGGCCTTCTCTATGCTTGGCAGCACGAAGCAAAACTTGCGCGAGGAAATGGCGGCTCATTGCGGTTTGGATGCAGTGCAAGTTGAAGATGCCTACCCATGCACGCCTCTGCAGGAAGGCTTGATATCGCTGACGGCCAAACGACACGGGGACTACACCTTGCGAGCCATTCTGGAGTTGGCTGGAGATGTCAACATCTCTGCCTTCAAGGGGGCCTGGGAGAAGGTGGTCCAGTTACATGCCATCCTACGGACGAGGATCATTCAGCATGAACGACACGGTCTCGTGCAAGTAGTCATCGCGGATAAAGGCATCGACTGGATTGACGCCACAGATCTAAACGCATACCTACAAAACGATAGGAAGCAGCCAATGAGCCTTGGAAATTCGCTGACACACTTTTCGTTGGTCAAAAATAGTTCAGGTAAAATACAGTGGTTTGTATGGACGGTCCATCATGCGCTTTATGATGGCTGGTCCATGAACCTCATTACCGATGCAGCAAAACGGGCATGTCAAGGGGCGTCCATCATTCCTGGTCCACAATTTCAAACATTCCTGCATTACATTAGGGAACAAAACTTGGCAGAAGCCGAAAAGTACTGGCAAAACACCTTGGCCAACTGCGACTGCGTCCAATTCCCGGCTTCGCCACCCTTCGTTGACCAGCCCATGCCAGAAACGAAAGTAGAGTACCAATTCCCGCATCCCCTACAGCGATGCTCCAAGGACATCACAAGATCGAACTTGATTCGCGCTGCTTGGGCGCTGATTGCAAGTCAAATGTCCGACACGAACGACGTTGTATTTGGGGCGACGGTCTCTGGAAGAAATGCACCCGTCCCTGATATTGATAGAATGGTGGCCCCAACGTTCGCCACGGTGCCCGTTCGTATCCAGCTGGACAAAAGCCAAACAGTGGCGGACTACTTGCACGCAATACAACTCCAAGCGACAGACATGATTCCATTCGAACAATCGGGATTGCACCGCATAGCCAAATTATCTCCGCATTGTGCCAATGCATGCTCTTTTCAAACACTTTTAGTCGTGGAAGCACATGACACTACCACCAACACCATCCAGGATGATACGTGGAAGTGGGAAGATGACAACACACGTGAAGCATTCAGTGCATATGCACTTGTCATTCAGGTGATTGCTTCCAAAGACTCTATGGCTGTTTCCGCCATGTTTGACAACAAGATCATACAAACTTGGGTCGTTGAGAGACTGCTCCGGCGGCTACAACACGTCCTGGAACAATTTGACAGTCCGATTATCTATCAAAAAAGGGTCAAAGACATTGCTATGATCACACCAGAAGAGCTGGACCTGGTTTGGGGATGGAATCGTACGGTGCCTTCATCAGCGGATCGATGCGTGCTTGATATTTTCGAGGCTCGAGTTCGATCTCAACCTCATGCTCCGGCCGTGTGTGCATGGGATGGTGAGCACTCATATCGTGAGCTGAGCCGGCTCTCTACCGGACTCGCGGTCCGACTCATCCGTCTTGGGGTCCAGGAGGGCAATATAATACCGCTTTGCTTTGAGAAATCCCTATGGACAACAGTGGCCATGATGGGTGTGTTGAAATCTGGCGCTTCGTTTGTGTTGCTTGATCCTTCGCTGCCTGAACATCGTCTGCGGTCAATGGTGAAGCAAACAAGAGCGAAGATGATGATATCATCGCATGTGAATCACGCATTGAGCACGAAATTGAATCTACGAGTCGTCACCATCGACGACCCAGACTCGCTCTCGGCCTCGTGCGATTCGCCAGAACCTACATTACCGCGACCGGCTAAACCTTCGTCTACAATGTACGTCGTGTTCACTTCGGGAAGCACAGGGACGCCAAAAGGAACGGTTATAACGCACGGAAATATGTCGTCAGCCTTGGCCCACCAAGCGGAAAGGTTGGGATTAACGGCATCATCCCGGCTGTATGACTTCTCTCCGTACGGGTTTGACATGTCCATCTGCAACGTCTTTGTAACCCTCGCGCTAGGCTGTTGTTTGTGCGTACCACGAGACAGTGATCGGCATAATAGACTGGAAGAAAGCATAGCAGAGATGGAGGCCACTTCCGTTATTTTGACTCCATCGGTAGCCCGGTTACTGCGCCCGGAGCAGATGCCCAAGTTGAAGTCGGTCATGTTTATTGGAGAGTCATTGCATGTCCACGACGTCGATCGCTGGTCGAAAAGTGTGCGCATTATCAACCTCTATGGACCCTGCGAGTGTACCCCAATCAGTACAATAAACGACACACAAGATGAAAGCGAATCTATAGTGGCACGCCGGGAAATGGCCACATGCATTGGAATGGGAGCTGGATCGGTGACTTGGGTCGTGGATGCAGAGGACCACAGCATGCTGTTGCCTCCAGGCTGTGTCGGTGAGCTTCTCCTCGAGGGCCCACTGGTTGGCGATGGTTATCTCCATGATGCGGAAAGGACGGCTGCCTCATTCATCAAAGATCCTTCCTGGTTGACACAGCACCCTCAATACGGACGACAAGGACGACTCTACAAGACGGGTGATATGGTTCGATACAATGAAGACGGAAACTTGGTCTTTGTCGGCCGAAAAGACGTGCAAATCAAAATAAACGGCCAGCGAGTTGAGTCTGGGGAAGTGGAGCACTGGGTGCAGCGATGTATGCCATCAGCTCGACAAGTAGCTGTCGAGATGATCTATCCACGGGGAGAACATTCGATTCCAATGCTTGTGGCCTTTGTCGAGACAGAGGCTTAGACGAGTGAGTCGTTTTCCGGGGGTCACTAGCACAGCATCGGAAGAGGGACGATGTACACATCAATGGAAGGAATGTGGGAATGCATCATAGATTACTCTTCAAAGGCTGAACGCGAATGAACTCAAAAGCCACTCTGAATATACACAGATGACTGAATAGGGGCTGCGGCTGCGACTCGTGTTTCCCTCTCATACCATATTCCTCCTTTCCCGCACCTCTACGAAAGTTCTCAAGTGTGCTCTAGTATAATAATCTCGACTTGGCTGCTGACCAAGAATACCAGTACGTAACGTTATTTACCTAGGCGGCCTTTACCCAACCATCTTTCGCTCGCACAATAGCAAGCTTTTTTACTACAGAGATAAGCTGATCCCAGTCCCGACACTGGTGCATTTCTCCCCAGCCCGTCGCTCCCTGCGGATAGGTCTGCATGGAAGGGCGTTCAAGAGTCAAATCCCCGTGACAAATGAGCGTCTATCCGAGATTCAATCAGTCAATCAGTCAATTCGCCGCCAGGCTGGTAAATGAGGGTGATGTGACGCTGTTGGTGCAAACGTACCTGCCGCAAATACTCCACACAGTGATCAATGTGCTCAAGTTCGATATCCTCGGACATCGCATCCTGTCGGTACAGCATGAAAGAGTGCTTGAGTATGGCCTTTAAAATGAACAGACGGGTATCGAGCCAAATGTTAGTGGTCTGGGACTTCTGCGTGGAAACACGGAGACAGTTTGAGATTGATACATACAACGCAATGAATCTGATGCATCACAGCCACACTGAAACCTTCGGTCTTGGCGTCCCAGGTATCCGAATCTTGACCATCTCGGAGCAAGTTGACGCCTCCGCCGAATCCAACAGCCGATGGATCAGGAACAGCTATCCAGGCGCCTAGCGATGTAGTCTTAATATAAAAAGACGAAAGAATTCAAGGCTAATTTGACGGATGTTGAGCACTCACTCGGAAATATCTCGTCCCATATCTGCGTTACATTCGACCCATCGATGTCTCCAGGATCTGTAGTCACGAACCTTTCGTCTGGATCTAGAATCCTGGGCCTCCATGCCACTGTTGCGTGTCAAGTCAGCAAAAGTAGAAGATTGGTATCGTGGGAAGGGTTTACAATCTTGCAGCAGATGTTGATACATCCATGTACGCGTTCAGCTTACCATCTCCGAGCAACGAGTCGGTCGGCAGACCGCAGTCACAGTTGCGGTCATGATCAATATGAAGCACATATTCCGCCGCTGCAGTAAAGATGAACCATGCTACTGTCGTCAGTGATATAATCCAGAGGCAAAGTATGATGGCATGCCAATTCTTGGATTTGGCCACGCCTTTCGACTTCAGGTTATGAGTGCGACTGGAAACATCATCATCTTCTTCAGCATCATGGAAGCTGTCTTGATGCTGTAAGAGGCTTGCCGAAGACTTGTCAGGGGCCGTCATCTTCTAGCGAGACGATTCACAGTTAGGAGAACACGATAATTCTGGTGAAATGAGGTCTGAAGTTGGGCCTGTCGTGTTCTCGTCAAATGCACCAGCAATTTTACGACAAAACGGGAGGGGGAGCAACAAGACGTTGCAGGGTTCGGAATAGCATTCCGTGGTTGGGCCGCGGGCATATGTTCTGATGACCATCCAAAATAGGCAGGACACTTCTAAAGAGGTTTGGTTACATTGGCGAGACGCGCGCCGCCGACGATTCACGAAGCACGTGGCAAGTGAGTGTCAGTAAGTAGAGGATCTGCGCACCCATTCCCAGTGTTTCCAATCAAAGCATCTTGAATACAGGTGGCCGAGGGACTAGTGGAAGCGCGGCTAATCCCTTGTAACTGTGATGCAAAGCCTGGAACTCTGCTCCCGCGGGCGGTTGAGCAGGTTGGTGGCACAGCATGAAGCAGGGAAACAGATGTCACAAGACTGATCGGCTCGGAAAGCGACGGAGGATCGATGGATTGATGTGTAGAGGACAGAAGAGGCAGAGTAGAGAGAGGTGTACGAATTTGTGACTCACTAACTAATCATGGGTAGATTCGACTGAGACAGAGAAACTCCCCGAGAAAGCAGTCAGTTACAGTTTCCCATACATTCTCCCATGTAATTCATACATCACCAGATCATATGCTTCTCAAAGTAGATTTGTGTTTGTTTCACACAGAAAGCTAGAGACAATGCTGCCCAGCCCAATAACAGCTTACCTCCCTCTTCAAAATGATGCCCTTCACGAGGACAAGGCCGACGAAGAAGAAGCAATGACTGCGCCTGACCCGGAGAGCGTTCCGCTCGCAAGCAGGCAAAATGACGGAAAAAAAGCCCTGAAGCGCTGTAAATACCGCACTTTATTTCTCAGTATCGCAGCCACGATCATTATCCTCCTCGCTCTAGGGGGAGCCGTAGATATTGTGCGCGCCCTCTGGCCTTCATCTCCGTCCGCATCGTCATCGCAGCGCCATCGACAGCATCAACACCATGGTCATAATCAATCCCCCCTCCTACCCTGCTACTGCGGAAGCACACTCGAGGAAGCACAGGCCCTTCACTGCGAATACGTACCCATGGCCTCGGCCTGGCTACCACCGCATTGCCGCGACCCAGCGATTGAAGCCGAGTTTGATACCCTGGGGCCCAATCCCAACGGCACATGGAACTACTTCGCGGACAGCAATATGTCCGAGCCTTTGTCTCGGGGACAGGTGGCGGAGTTGGTGCGCTCCGATGGCCGATACTACACCTCGTGGGAGTGGCATGTTGTGCATTGTCTATTTTATTGGCGCAAGTTGCACCGGGCGCAGTTTTCGGAGGTGACGATGGAGCCGCGGTTCAACACCGATGGGCATATTCATCACTGTTCCAAGCTCATACTGAGAGGTGGGAGAGGAGGCGTGACAATTTCGGGAATTGACATGGGAGATGAGTTCGTGTCGGATAAGAGGCAGCGGTTGCCGACTCAGTGGGATGATTTGAGGACTGATGATGACGGTGGCTATGATGATCATAATGATGAGTCGGACGGCTCGTAATAGAATGAGACTGGGCTCGAGGTTTAGATCATCATGTGTATATCTGAGGGTGCGCGTACTTGGTGCAGAGGATGTCACGAGTCATCCAACATTGAAGTTTCTGATCTCCTTCGATAAAGAATTCGCTCTACCGAATTATCTCCGCGAATTGTCTCCGCGCACCCTAGTCTTCTGAATTCGCAATCAGCCATGCAGCAGCAAATGCCGAGATCGCTGCCATTCGGAAAGCCCACCCGATGATATCCGCAGACACGCCGTCCAGGGCCCAGAATAGAAAGCTGCAGCACACTGCACTCACAATTTGCGGCGCCGAAACTGCCGCGTTGTGCAAACCCACGATGATGCCCGATCGTATCTCGAATGAATCCTCTGCGACTGCCAATAGCCTCTCAGCTCTTGTCAGACTCATGCCTGTTGACGCATACGCTCCGATGATGGCGTGAGGCGCCCAGATCGTGACCGCCCAGCTGATGCCGCTAAGACCAACCAGAAAGAAGGCTTGGCCTACTGAGGTGACCAAGTAAGTCAGGAGCATGGACGTGGCAAACAATAATTGAGAAGCAGCCCATAGTCGGCGAATGGCGTGCTCTCGATCGTCGCGGGAGTTGCGAGCGGACACCGCTGACCCATGGGCCGTGAAGTGAGGAACAGCAACGCCAGTCACGAGAGATATTGAAGAGAATATCAGCAGGCCAAGTGAACCAATTTGAGATGCGCTGAACTGGCTCTCTGTGTGTGGGTGGTCCTCTGAGTTGGTTCGAGAAACATCACTCGCTTTGTCTGTTACAGATCAGTCAACGGGGTCGAGATGGCAACATCATGAGCTGAGTGTTTTGGAGCTTACTGAGGTTCCCGAGGTAACTGAAACATGAAATTAAGGGACATAGAAACGAATCATGAGCAGTCCGACCGTTGTCGCGTGAAGAATTGGGAGTGTGTCACTCACGTTGCCACATAGTATAGAAATGGAAACCACCCCATCCACGAAAAGAATTGAGCTTTCAAAGTCGTACGAATCCCGGGCGCCAGTCTTGAAAAGCCCGCACACAAATCGAAAAGTGTCGATTTAATAAAGTTTCTTCGTCCATCATCGCGAGTGTAAATTTCCAGTATAGTACCGTCACGATCCTCTCTCACAGTCAGACAAGTCACTGCAACGGTTATAGCGAGTATAGCAGATGTGATGACGCAGAGAATTGCGAACTGTGAACTGATTTCGGAACCTAACCCCCGACGCAGATTCGAGAAACTCAATCCATAGCATAGCACGTTGGTAAGGCTGACCAGGACGCCGGCCCAAGCATTGGCCGTCTGTTGCTGGCGTGGACGCACCGTGTCGACTATGATGGCTCGCAGGCCGCACTGCAAAGCTTGCACGGAAATATTGAGCGTAACGATAGATATTATGGCCAAGATAGCGGGCAGAGTGTTCCTCTCCTCGATGTCAGGGAGTTGTGATGGCGATATCATCCGCGCAATGCCGTTACCCAAGACCTCCGCCGACGCCAAGCTTAACAGTGACGCAACAGATCCCAGGGCGCCGAAGAATATAAACGGCTTCCTTCTTCCCCACGATGATTGGCAGCGATCGCTCAAGATGCCGAAGCAGGGCTGCAATATGAGGCCGCAGATGGGGCCTACAGACCATACCAGCGACAGAACAGGTCCGTCGATTTCCAGGCTAGACAAGTACGCCTAGAAGCAGGTTTAAGTCAAAGGCAGGCCGTTGCAATGGTCCAAGAGCAGCATTCTTACCGAGCCGTTTGAGAAGACGAGGGCAAATACGGCTTGCAGGCTGCATATCCTGTTCAGACTCTGGTTTTTCTGGCGTGAATTGAGAGAATAGAGATGCACCTACCCACTAAGGCCAATAGTCAAGGGTAGAAAGTATACAGATTGCCTGATCCGTGACAGTGATGTTGACGCTGCACCTAGTTTGGCCTCGGAGTTCCAAGGCTCAAGCTCGATGTTTGAGTCTGAGTCGGACTCCATCCTTCGTTGACGCTCTGAGCGTACTGCAGGATCTTTTTTTCTCTCTGAAGATCTGAAATCTGAAAGGTCTGAGCCGTAAAACCCGGATTTTGAAATTTCGTTTTTTCAGCTGATGAGTGAGCTGTGGCATTGGCAGCAGTCTCGCAGGTGTGAACGTGGAGAACCGCGGCTGCAAACTGTTTGCGGATGCAGTATGAAGCTGTAGTGTAGTGGTAAGTACCACTACGAAGGTGTATCTCGCCATGGTAACGCCAGTACATAGCCCAGCCTAACAACTTTGATCCAAGTTCCCGTAACCATCAGCAAGCAGCAATAAAGCGGCTTGGCCCGGAGAAGCGGAATAATGCATCATGGTGCCGAAAGCCGAAAGGAGGGGGTCGACACCTGCGTGATTGATCACAGGGTACCGCCTATAGCATTGTGTAACCGAAAGAAGGAGCCCGAGGATGAATATCCTACCTGAAGCGACCCTACAAGTTCGCATGCTCGCACGTCTACTTGCTCATTATTCACGTCGTAGTACGACTCCTTGCTGTGTGTAACACATATAGTAGCCTTCAACACCTCCATATCCGGGTGGACGCCGAACGAAGAAAAATTAGATACTGGCGGAACTAGTACGTAACCTTCGGACGAATACAGTTGTCAGATTCAATGCTTTATGTGAAACGTGCATGCTCATCAAGAAGTGAAGCCCTCATGATTGCTGCAGAGCCATGCTGTCAGATGTCAAGCAGTGGCTTCGTTGTATTGACTTACTTCGTATTGATGCTATACTCAGTGCTCACTGTTACCATCATATGTCTTCATAGATAGGTACAAAGCTTCAACACCGGAGTGGGGGTTGCATCGTGTGCGTCACAATGCACATTCTTCTGCAAGTTTACCTGTCAAAAATGCGTGGCTGCGTCTAATAAGTGGCCATCAAATGCGAAGCGTTCTGCAGCTCAACAGAGCTATAGCCACTTCGCATTCGCCTCTATGATCATGTCTTCGATCTTATTGCCGGGAAATTCGCGTCCACAATGGGGCCGGATAAGACGTCAAGGTATCAAAAGCGACAGTCCCAAGTCAAGGACTGGATTTTATCCAAGGGTCCTCAAAGCAGCTCGCTCAGGGTGTAGGATATTAGGTGTCACTCCTGCGCTTTCCTGCCCCCAAGGGCCGGGCCAAGATCAAGCCAACGATCAAATGGAAACAAAGCCGACGGCAACAAGGATGCGAAGCTCCACGGGATGTTGGACATGCAGGCTTCGACGTAAGAAGTGTGATGAGTCGAAGCCCAGCTGTCATAGGTGTGAGAAACTCAGCATCTCTTGTGACGGCTACGGGGCTCGTCCGTCCTGGATGGACGGGAACTGCCAAGAAAAGCTTCGAGCACAGCAGACTAAGCGAGCCATACGCAGAAAAACACCCATTTTGACATCTGCATCAGCTCCGTCACCATCAGAGGCACATAACTCGGCTTCTTCCCACGAGCGAGGACTGTCTTCGCTGACTGACTACCCTGAAGTAAAGACACAGGTACAGTCGGGGCACGAATGCATGCCTTCGGTCGCGAAACCTGGGACATTGGAAGAACGATCCGCCATAGCTTCATATGAACTGCTGACAGCATCGAACAAAGGGCCAGAGCCGAAGCCACTGACCACTGCCGAATCGGATGGTGGCGACGACATTTGGTCGTGTATCACGACCGTCCCAAACACCGTAGATGAGGATGCCGAATTTGTTTCAACTCTGCCAGAGCTGGATGAACTATATTTGACCGCCGCAACCGCGACCGCATCAACGATAAATGCGTTTGTGGGACAAGCCACCGTAGCCACCGACTATTTCTCCCGGTCCAGTACTGTATCGTCTGTTTCTGGGAACCATGATCAATTTGGACTGCGACCTACGCTAAAGGAAGCTGATTTGCTGCTTTTTTACTTTGATAATATGCAGTTTCTGCAGCTTCCGTTTGCGTCATCCCGAGAGCATCGCAGCTGGCAATTTTTTCTCATCAGCAGAAGTGCCGTCTGTTACTGGGCAACGCTGAGTCTAAGCGCGTATGGTCTTCGTCAAGGTTAGTCTGAACCTGCGGCCTCGGGCGACATGCAGTTTCGGCCACTGACTGCATCGAGTAGATGAGACATATTTCCACAGTCGAGCCCTCGAGGAACTGGGTGGTGACCAACATGCTGCTAGTAATATGGCCGGTGATGAGAGTGATGAGCAGTCGCTGGGGTACTGTTTTGCGAGCCTCCAATTAGCGATACTAGAGGTAAGATCGCGTCCCTCCTTCTACCTTGTTGCATGACATCCTGAACAGTCATTTTCCACTATACTGACGATGGCGGTTCTCTAGGCACGCAGAGGAAGGCCGGATGTCTGCAGAGCACACATTATCCGCGCCTTCAGTCTCTGCATGCTTTCTTGGGAGCATCGAGGCCTCTCTATTCCATCTCAAAATGGTCAGACAACAGAATTGAGCACGCTAGCCCTCTGCTTCATCGCAGATTCTCTGCGGTGGTGCAATGCCATGTGGAGCTGTTCCATGAGACAGGCCCCTGTACTGCCGGATGGCGATACAAATGCTTTGCTGCAGATGCAGACGAGGCGAACAGATACCGAATACCTATCCCAAGCGATTTGCTGCCAGGACTGGGTTGTCGCAAGTATCATAGAGGTGGTCGAGCTAGATGTCTGGAAGAAAGGTGCTGCGAAAACCGGCACACTCAGTGTGGTTGAACTGGTCAAGCGCGCACACGACATCGAGACATCTCTAAAGTTGCGCCTCCAACGAGCAAAGGAGACGTTTCCATGGCTCTATACTGAGCGGCACTTGCCGAGTAGCCTCCTGCACTCAACAGCACCGCCGGTCCTCGCTCACTACGTAACAGAAGTGTTTGCAACAGCCGCTCTGGTGTATCTGCACGTTGTCATATCTGGGGCCCGTAGGCAGGTACCGGACATTCACAACCATGTTCGAGACGCCATCACTCTCTTTCGCTGCCGCTGTTGTGCTCAGGCGCTCTTGTCTCTCTGCTGGCCGCTCTGTGTAACGGGATGTTTGGCGGAAGGCGAAGACCGCGTCTTTGTCCTGAACCTAGCCATCAGCGCTGCGGCGGAAACATCGGGTGGCGTAGGCTCGTTTGACCGTGCGATTTCTGTTATACAGGAGTGCTGGAACGCAGCAGATAGATGTAGTGACACAGACGTCGACTGGACTTGGGCCATGAGAAGCCTTTGCTCTCAAGTGGTGTTCTTATAGACTGCGTTTTCGATTCCTTTTCTTTTCGAGCGACGGTATACTGAAGCACGAAGCAGCTTCCAATGAATCTATGTGGTCAGTGAATGGCATTTTGACAAGAATCAATGAAACATGATGGTGGATGCAGGAACTTCCAATGAATCTATGTGGCCAGTGAATGGCATTTTGACAAGAATCAATGAAACATGATGGTGGATGCAGGAAGAAAACAGAAAGAAGGTTGTTCAGGAGCACGGTGCAGTTGGACAGTACGAACTCTCTATTCGGACAGTAATCATCCCCCCCCCCCCCATTCACGTAAACCTTCGACCTCGTTTTAGTCGTAAGTTGTAACCCAAACATAGCAGGTAGGGTGCATTTGTTCTCGACATCATCCCATCACGCATCTGAATTCGCGCAGATAATACATTCCGGTGTTCTCGATCATTGTTCACACTCGCGGCCTCGCAGATAATTGGAGCCACTTCTCGCTGATACACGGCAAGCGCGGAATCTTGTAGGTTTCGTTGGTCGGCAGCATAAGTGACTCCAGCTCAAAACGCCTTTTTATCGGCTGCTACGCCAGCATCTGAGTCGGAAGACATCGCATCGGCGGATCCAGGGACGAGGTCAACAGATCCAGGACACAGAGGTCCAGCATTGACAAGACTCAATTATTCGCGAATATGTTTGTCTTGGTTTAAGCCTTTTTCACAATTCACTGACCGTTGAGGGAATGGCTTCCCAAAGAATACAGGGCACCTAACCGCGGTAAAAGAAGCAAATACTTTTCAATTAAGCTTGAAGAATTGAGTGGCTTCAAAGAGAAGCAAAAAGCGATATTCTACGAAGCCTGCGATGCGTCTCCCCCCTCCCTCGACGACTAAGCATTTGATTCCTAACAGTTCTAATACCGGACACCAGATGCGATCGACACTGGAAGGAAGGACCAAGGCAATCGGACACGAGAGCACTCTGACAAACTTGAGTCTAGACCAGATTGGATACCCGTTAGAGAAGATCTTGGAACAGCTACAACTACTAGATGAGGGTCGCACATTCCTTGCAGGTGACTTCAACGTTACATTGATCGAACTTCATCGATCAATGCATACATTGGTGGTGATTTCAGAAAGCGAAGATGTGTCATCGCAGCCTGATATCGACATCAGAATCGAACCTGCAGAAATAACGCCTGTGAGACGACTTTACCGTACAGATCCTGCCGTGCACATTACCAGCCAGATAGATTGTGCCTCCGCGTTCTTCTCGTTAGAACCTTACTTGATGAGTATAGGACCATGCTATATGTCTGCGAGTGTACTCGCTGACCATCAACCATATCTGGCTGTGCTGCGGAAGTTTCGATACCAAGCTGAAACACCACATTTTCGCTTTCTGCAGCACTACCAAGGTGTGCATTGATTTTATGAGGTTCGAATCTGCGAAGCTTGAGATGCGACATTGATAAATTTGATGCTGAAAATACAGTGTGCCTTCCCAGATGCACCGCTTTTAAGCGGGTACATACTACAGGTACCTGGTACGTACTTCGTTGACGAGGTACCTAGTAGGCAAGGTATATACCAGGTAGGAACCTACCCCTGTGGTCAAATTGAGGAAGGCAGGAAATCATCGTGTCACTTGAGATCATATTCCCACTACCGTAGAGCGATCCATGATAAAAGCCAAGAGTTGATTCAGATTGCCGTGGCATTATCTATACGCTTCTCTGCAAGTTTCAAAGTCGTTTCACGAACATCTCCCCATAACGCTGTTTCTAGACACGACTTTATATCGATGAACCAGTTCACTCATCTCCTGCGTTGGGGGTTTACCAGCTTCTCAAACTAAGAACTCTTCTTCTCTCTGCAAGTATTAACGGTGCGTTCTAGAGGTCAGCACTTGGCACAGAATGCAGATTGCTCTTCCATAGAAAGAGGTACATACACATGAAGTCAACTTATTCGGAGTGGGAGTCCATTGAAGGGGACTTCATTGATGGGGATTTCATTGACGGAGATTTCATTGACGGAGATTTCATTGACGGAGACTTCATTGACGGAGATTTCATTGACGGAGACTTCATTGACGGAGATTTCATTGACGGAGACTTCATCGAGGGAGACTTCATCGAGGGCGACTTCATCGATGGAGACTTGGCCGAATCCCGAGTCACCATGTCCTCCGGGACCTCCACTGGTGCCGCAACGGCCATGCTTGCCAAAGCAGCCATCACAAAGAGTGCAGGACGCATGTTGAGATCGTGGTTGTACTACGTACTGCGGTTCGGAATAAAGGTAATGGTGCGTATCTGCTGTATTGGAGATGCTAATCTGCTGTTAGAGATAGGATCAATGCCTGGTGAACAAGATCGCTCTTGAGTGATATATACATATACATATATGTATGGGCATGCTTCATATCCAGTCACAGGGTACCGCAAACATGGGAGCTCGCTTTGCCTCGGAGTACACCCATGGGCCATTACCGCCAAGACTGTAAGACAGTCGATGTAGTGCCGCGGCTGTGGTGTCGCGGCGAAGAGGGTTGCGCGTCTCGCGAATGCAACTGTGAACCGCTTAGCTACTTCCCTTGATGGATATGCGGCTATGCCTAAGTGCGGCAACCTAATGCTCGTGCGAGGTAATTATCCTACTGGTCCACATTGCGCCATCATACCTCTTCAGTCGCCAATGGTGCCACAGGTACCACAGGCTAGAAGAGTGAGAGGTACAGGTAGTTTGTGACTTGTTTTCACATCTTCATCTTGGCCAGTATTTGCCTCGGAAGTAGTACAGACATTGCGCGCGGGACGCACAGAGCAATTTGTCGCTCCTGCACATCCATCAGGACTCCAAGACCAAGCGCGAGGGTATTCGCTCCTTGGTTACTGATATTTAGGTCGTGAACATCGTCAATACAGAAGGCCCGTCACCCATACGATGGAGGGCTTACAGCGTGGCAGTATGTAGAGGCAGGACGGAAAAAGATAATCGATGTCTTCCCGCACAGCGTAAATACATTGCCTTTTATAACGCCTGAACGCCAGAAGGGGTGCCGGTGCCCCATGCCACACGTCGCGTCCCCTCTCAATCCAAAAACTTCTTGATATTACCCCCAATATGTTTCAAGTCCAGCAAAAACGTGTCATGTCCAAACAAACTCGTCTCCTCACTCAGCTCCACGTGCGTCACCGCCGTATTGCCCGCCAGCCGCAGCGCGTCTGCAATCTCTCTCTGCTGCCACGCCGGAAACAGCATATCGCTCACCACACCCATGACCAGCGTGGGCTTGTCTTTCAGAGCAGCCAGGCCCCGGATCAGGTCTTCGGGTGGTCCCGGCCGCCCCGACGCAGCCTGACCAAGGTCCACCGAATCATCATCATTCGTCTGCGGATGTGAACCTGGCTGCTCATCGTAGGGCTTCTGCGGCAACGTGAGGCTACACTCTGAGTTATCTGTAACTGAATCCTGATTTGAGCTTGAGAGAAGGACCTTTTCGCGCGCGGACCGACGCGCCGAGGTGGCGAGCTGGTTCTCGTGCCCTAGATCAAACAGGTCCATAGCTTTACTAATATACAGCAACGAGTTCGGATCGTAATTAAGACACCACTTCTCGCCCGCGTGGTCAAGATACGTCTCGATCAAAAAGTCCGGGCACAACGCAGGTGGTTTACTCGGATCAGCCCTCCTGCGCCCGAAGCGCTTTTCCCATTCCGGTCCGGAGCGATACGTGACGGTAGCGATTTCGCGAGCCAGCTTCATGCCCGCGTGCGGTGGGACGCCTTTGTAATAAAAGCCCCTGTTCCAGTTCGGGTCCATCATGAGAACCTGTCGCTGAGTGTGCCGCATGGCAATGCTGTACGGATGCGACCTGGCGCAACCCGAGATGGTGACAATACGCTGGACTCTCGAGGGAAATAAGACGCCTGCAGAAAGAGACTGCATTCCGCCCATGGAACTCCCAACGCTGGCGTAGAGCGTATCAATGCCGAGGTAGTCGAGCAATCGGAACTGCGCGCGAACCATGTCTTGCATGGTCAGGATAGGAAATCTCGTCGCATAGCGCTCCCCGTTGCCGGGATCAGTGCTGCTCGGCCCCGTGGACCCATTGCACCCGCCTATGACGTTGGTACAGATGATGTGATATCTGTTCGTGTCAAGCGGTGCGCCTGGCCCGATGAACTTCTCCCACCACCCCGGTCGTGGGTTGGCCTCGGTGGATCGCGCGTGCGACGACGCAGATAAGCCTGTGTGGAGGAGAATCGCGTTGCTCTTCTCGGCGTTTAGTTGCCCCCAGGTTTCGTAGGCAACGGTGAACTGCGGGAGTATGCCGCCCCAGTCGAGCAGTAAGGGATTTTTGCAGTGGAAGTTCTCCGTCGCACCAGACGTATAGGAGGGCTCTGGGCCCGAATCTGAACTGACGCGGGAAAGCGTAGCAGAGCGAGTTTCCAGCGCATCCAGGCAAGGGAAGGACATGGCTGGGTTGGACGCCGCTTTTGATCGCGAGGCTGATGTTGAGTGCATGGAACGGTTATGGTAACGGTGATGAGGCAGGTCGAGTGACGTGAATCCGATGAACCGAGCCGAGGGTGGCGAGGGCCTCGACGGCAGCGAGTTGTATAAACGGCGCGCGACTGGACGAGACATGATGGCGACGCACGGAATCCAATCCAAGTCAGACTTCGAAAAGCAGGCGCTCGTACAATTCACCTTTAGTCGAGCGTTCAAGTGAGTTGTTAACTTGTTGTGTCGGGTTGGCAGTCGGATGAGTAAGCGAATACTTAGCACCTCATTTCACGTGCCCCGTCCAACACGAGGCGGGTTCCAAATTCCAGGCGGTTTTGATGGAGTAAACTCGTAAAGACCCGACTGACAGGTAACTGATAGTTTGTTTCTGATCGACATGTGCCTGTCAAAGTCAGCGTCGGTGTCCGCCTGTCTCGGAAGAACGAATTACGCTATAATACAATAAATGACAAAAATGACAGACTCATTAGGGCCAAGCACGGTCTTCATACACGCAAACCCATAGTCCACCACACCTTATCGCACGCTTATTCCAAAATGCCCGCATCACCACAAGGCATCGCCAGAGGTGTGTTCTCCTCTTCTGAGACTGTTACCAGCATCGCCTCGAATTCCAATTACCGACATGCAGAGCTTGCAGCCAACTTCCTACAACTAAATCAGACCAACGCCTTCATGGCACCAAACACGAAAAGCATCCCGTTCTTAACCGTTTTCATTCAAGCAGGAAACTGGTATATTCCGTTCCGTCATCATCCTTGTCTGGCGATGAGGGCAGTGTCTCCGGCGCTGGTCCGAGAGACCCATGTTTGGCCTCGGCGCGTCTAGCGTTTCCCACGGCACTGGTACTTGGCTGTCGAGCCATCAAGTTGCTTCCACCTAGTGCGGGTGAATTAAGATGCTCATCAAAGTCGAAGTTGAACGATGTGCCAAACGTGCCATCAGAAGTGGAGATGAATTCTGCGAGTGACGGAAACGTGGGACTAGGTAGGCGCGGTGCTATAGCCAAGGGTGATGTTGGAGCGCCTGGACTTGCTGAGTGAGTCGTACGCGCGGGCGAAGGAGTCAATGGTGCCGGAATGGCCGACCGACGCGGCGAAGACCTGCCCAAGTCTGACCATGCCGGTAGCAGGCGTTCACCATCCTCGTCATTGAATGAGCACCCAGTGGGCGATTGAAGAGATTCGGGAAGTCTTCCACGAGGCAGGCTTTGTGAGACAGTAGAATCGCCTTCTATGGTGCGTCTGCTGAAGGGGCTCAGGGGCAATCTGTCCCACCTTCGCGACGTCGGTTTATCTTCTTTCACGCGACTGCTACTAGAGTCCAATGGCGACGAGCCATGGGAACTTTCTGCTCTCAACTCGGGCTTCCCATTTACTTCGATGGCTGAAGCCACTCGTTGTAGAGGGCGTGGCGGAGGAGCTCTCGATGACGTCTCCGAGTTGAAGCGTGAAGACTGAAAGCCGTGTCGCGGGCTGATCCTGAGCCCGTGGCTGACTTTCTGATGAATGCTGGTGGCTCCGGAGGAGGAGGTGCTTGGCCGACGGATCGCTTGTCGCGGCGGTTCAGGGAGCTGATCTATCAATGATGAGTTTGCAACCTGATCCTCCGATTCTTGAGTCGGAGCCGGAGATTTGGACTGCTCCCGTTCATATTCTTTTGTAGCGTACACGAGTTCAGGTCCAGGCGCGTCGTGAGCCGTTGACTTTGGAGAATATTCTCCCGAACGCTTTGACGATACGCTAGCTTGTCTGGTCGTTTTTTCAAGGCCACTTTCGACTACCACCTGAGCGGCTGCGCTGCTCGTAATCTTTGTGACACTCTCGCCAAAGTCGAAATCGGCAAAGTTGCCACTGAAGCCTTCGATCGGCGGATGCATCATCGTTGATCGTTGTGTGCACTCAAATTCCATTGTAAGGCTTCGTCCTCGAGGTGAGTGAAAGGCTATGGTATCGCGTCTCGCAGGCACGGTGCGAATGATCGGCGCATCGTTGCGTTCTTGGCGGGTTTGATGCAAGGATGAGTGTGGTTCTAATAGATCCTTTTCTCCTGGAACTTCCATCTTTCTCAATGAGCTTGAGGGATTGCGCTTGTTCACTGAGACGACGTTATCACTGATTGCACAATGAGCAGGTGAAAAGGCTCTTTCCGAATTGTCTTCTGACTGAGGTGGTGAAGGGTAGCCATTGCGAATGACATGATCGTCATCGGACTGATGGGCGCGGTCGACCGAGGTATGGTTCGTGTCCCTACTGACATCCCGCCAATCGCTGGAGCTAAGACTCCGATTTGCAGGAAGCCTTCTCGGCGCTGCTAGGTCTGTGTTGGCTCTCGGGATTGGTGAAGCGGCGAGAGCACTATCATTCGGCGTATGACCTGTCCGTAGATGACTGATTCCGGGATCTTGGGGGTAATGGACGCCCAGTGGGTTCACCCACTCTGCCTTGTGGGAAGTTGCTGGTCTGTTTGGCAGCCCTTGCCGGTTTGCACCACCACTTAATGTAGCCGGGTGGGCGGTGCTTGACCTGAGATTCATGTCTGAAGCGGCACATCGCAAGCTGCCAACGCTGGGCTGTCTTCTTCGGGGAGAAGCCAGGTCCACCAGCGATGCGGTCATACTACGGTTTTTAAAAACGGTCCGCCAATTCGAGTTATCCCGCATCGAGTTTGCCGTGTCTGGCCGCGCAGCTGAAGGAAAGCGTGGCCGTGAGAAGTTCTGGGCGAACTTCTGGCCTTCGTCTGTGACATTTCGATCATCGCGATTCCAATTTTGTGTTGTCTCTGGTTGCGCCTTGATTTGCGCCTTGGTTCTAGCTCGATATCCGTGTTAGTATAGGATGATAGACGTGACACTTTGTACGATTTTGAAGACGAAGAAAATCAAGCTTGAGCATACTGAGACTTTTTCCGATCACTGCCGAGCTTTAACCCAAAGAAAGAAACCATGCTGAACGCTGAATCTGTTGTGGGCGCATTAGGACTGTCTTTATTAGACTGAGCTCGCGATGTCGACCGCAACTGACGCCAGAGTTCACTTACAAAACAGACTTCAGCGCAATCACTGGAACAAGAAGATGCCAATACCGGTGCGATGATTACTGACAGAAAGTATGCGTGAAGTTAGTGTGGTTTTTGGGCGCACGACAGAGCGCGATCGTCAGGACCCTGGACGATCTTGCTGCCTTGTTTGGCCAGGTTCGTATGCCCTAAGAGTCTTGCCCGCAATGTCGTGATTCGGAGTGAATGAGAAGTTTGAAGCACGTCAAGTTACGCCCTGTCACAAGGCGTTGTAAATTCAGTCATGAACCCAAGATCAAGGCGTGCATGAGCCGACGAACGGGAGTTCGCGTACGACCGTCGAGTCTCGACAGGCAGAGAGTCGTGTGGACCAAATCGGAAATGAGGACGGCCCAGGATTCGAGGAAGGAGCGAAGGATTGATGGCTTACGAGTGCATGAACCAGCAAGCAGAAATACATACCCAAAAAGCTTCAAGACGGCATCGCAATCATAGCTCGTCTGCACCGTCTGATCGACACTGCACCAGGCCAAGACTTACAACTTACAAGTTATGACGATGGCTTCCATCGGATAATGGGAGGGGCCCGGCAACTCTGGATGCTCATCGGCGTTTGTTGGTGTCCCACAAGCCGGCCGACTGGGGAATGACTTCAACTTGCGGAGTTACATACTGCAGGGGCATGAAGGTATGTACCTACATCAATATTTCCCGTGTTGTTGTACAATACATACATACAGTTCATCCCCCATCACAATGCATATATGTGCTCAAATTTCAATACTCCGTATATGTTGTACTTATCAAACCAGTGACCACACGTCCTTGATGAAGCTCGGGCTGCTGGGTGCGCCGATGAGTCGATGGCAACCAAGCTTGAAACCAGGGGTAGGGGCCCCTCATTCACGGTTCGATCACGCGACCCCAGTTCTCGAATTGAATCGCGTCGACCGACATGGAACGATCAAGCCACCTCTATACACCACCAAGTTCCAACAGCTCTACCCAGACCAGCGACTGGCTCCAAAAGGCGCGTCGAATTGGATGTTGTTGTTGAGAGCCAATCCAGGGTGGAAATCTTGAAAGACGGCATGAAATGAGCAATTGGCGACTCTTCCGGACTCTTCCTGGCTAAATGCGTGTCCCGACTCCCAGCCGCAAAGCCACAGGGATACAGCCGCGTCTGCGATACATAGGTACATACATATACATACATAGGTAGGTACAGTACCTATGTACCTATTCGCACGTATGTACATACATATGTACATACATACTCCGTACTCCGTACGTACCTACGGTAGGTTATGTTCAACGCAAATTAATGATGTAGTATGGCAGACTGGCAGTAGCAAACCCGACTTTACCAGCGTCTTCGTTCATTGCTTCGGCCCCTTGCAATTCTAAGGCTTGCCTCCCGCGGTTGTAACTTGTCACCCTGTCATACCCAATTGCGTGCCCTTCCCGGCATTCCCCAGGTCCCCCACCACATATGTATGTACCTAACCTAGGTACCTAACATACTATCAATGACTTGCTGCAGCCTGGTAACCACACGATATTCAGGTGAAGGGCTCGATCCGCCAAAATACAGAATATACCCGTACATGTAGGTGTGCACTGCATCATGATCATCATCAGTGAGTCGCCGAATAAAAGGGACAGCCCCGCGACTATCGGAATCATGGTACATTTGGTACATTAGGTAGGTACCTAAGGACCTGTTACTTAAGCCTATCCTCCACCATGTCTTTGAGGCTCGAGGGGCCTTGCCGCCTTGGTACCGCCGCGTCTAGATTCAATCAAGAGCCGTTCAGATCTACATACCTACGTATCGGCACAAATTAGCGCATGGAGGCCAGCTGGCGGCAAGGCTTTCCCCTGTCATCGTCTTCCTACGGAGTAAATACAAACTAATAAGTATGTATGTACGTATGTGTCAACCCGTCAGACGAGACATGGCCTGATGAAGATCCGACTCTCGTCAAGCAATGGCCTGCAGATCGAATGAACCGGAGATGGTCATTCGATCACTTCACTAAGACCGGCGCTTGCCGCTTAGTATGTATGTACGTTGGTCCGTTATGTAGCCGAGAAGATAGACCAGGAACAAGATGAATAGACGTCACCGCAGTGGGGGAGCTCAACTATGTGCATTAGAACAATGCGAGCCTTGCCGTCCCTGGCTGTGTATATAAGTGGCAAAGTCGAGTTTGCTGATCGCGATCACATGCGATGAAACAGAGCGCCATCTACTTAACGCCGCGTGCCGAACAACAAACTGGTGAGGGAAGTATGTACAAAAGTTCGACATATCGCCGGGACAGTGAATAGTCTTGACAAGTCGGACAGTATGCTCGTAGAAATTCGCAAGCGAACTCAAGACAATTGAGGGGTAGCGTGACAACGTTGACATCCCAAATAGCAGCTTGCTGAAGAAGCACATTGGACAGAGGTCTTTAACAATGGAAATGAAAGTAACAAGGGAAAAACAGTATCACGAGAACGACAATACTGGAACAAGCAATGCACGCATCGAAAAGGGGAACTCCAGTCACAGAAATCACACCTCCTCCTACTCGCCCAAAGTCACAACTCACAGCTGATCCAGCAGCTTCTGCTTTCTCCTCTCTACCAACTCTTGCTGGACCTCTTCCATTGTCGGCAACTCCCAGATCTCGCCGTCCGCAGTGTCCCCCGGCAAGGGTACCCACCCTTCTGGTGGCTCTTGCGGACCATTCTTCAGCATATCTTCAAAGACAAGCCTCTCCCTCTCAGCCTCATACGCCAGCAGCTTCTCGTCCTCCTCGTCCGGTCCATATCCGTAGTAAGCGGCATCCACATTCCTCCGAATCTCCTTCTCAGCCCCGGGCTTCTCCTGCTGCTGATTCTTCGTTTTTGCCGCTTCGAATAATTCCTTCACGCCGGGCAATTCTTTCGCCCGCCCGAAATACTTGTATCCCTTCCCGCCACCGGGTATTTCTCTCCCTGCCTCGTCATATATCCTGCCCCCAGTGCGCAAGTAGTTTGGTCCACCGAGGTTCCGTATTTGTATTTCCCACATGTGCTTTTCCCGCATGAGCTTGTTGATCTCGTCGTTGAGGTCGCGGATCTGGTAGTCGCTGAGAACAGGCTCGTGGATGCGCGAGACCTTGCGCGAGATCTCCTTGAGGACTTGGCCGCGCCATTTTTCGCACACCGGCACTGATTCTACTTCGGTGATAACCCTGGGGCGGCGGCTGCGACCGACGTCGATGATTCCTAAGTCCGCGGCTTGGGCTTCACGGAAGCGGAAGAGCATAGACTGGGCTTTTTCCGAATTTCGCGCCTGGGAAGGTTTGATAACGCGTTAGCTATCATGGCCTTGAATCGTACAGCGATAGGCGCGTAAGAGGGGAGAACACAATCAGGCTTACCATTGTGATGGTTAGGAGGGCCGCGGAGACGCGTGGTGGCCGTGGGCAGGGACAGAGTATTTCGAACTTGGCTCTTTTTTTCTCGTCGTGAGAGGTGCTGGAGAATGGCCCATGAGCAGCCTTGTGACTTGTCACTCGGAGCTGGGAGAAAAGTGGAACCGGCTGACAGTGACCCACCAGAGCTGCACCACACCTCAACTTTCAAGTCCTCGACGTCGGGCCTCATTTTCCTCTCAGCATTGCTCAACCTACATCTTCCCTCTCTTTATGCCCTCCCGTGATATTCCGGGTCCTTCAAACCCCCCATTGTATGTATAATTATGGCATACTGGGGGATATCTGCATCTTGAACCTCCTCTTTCGCCGTTTCACAGCGGTGTCTTTCAGTTCTCCAGGGAAGATGCAACCTTTTTTCAACGGTTCGCCGTCGGTGTCCTACGGAAACACGTTCATCGAACAAGGTCCCGAAGCCAGCCAGCCTCGTCGAGCCTACCTAATATGGCATCCGCCCCTCGGAATCATGTCCAACGGAGAATTCATCCAAGCAAGCGCTTGAGACCTTCTCTATCATGGTCATCATTCCAGTCTCTACTAACCCCATCAAGCACCGTCTGCGAAAAGATAGGCAGCTACCTACCCCCTCCCACAATACTCCCCTGCAATGAAGACACCCATCACAAGCCTGACGCACAGCCGGTTTCGATATCTACCTCTGAGTAAATATTCTTTTTCTCCGGAAAAAAGAAACCGCCGTGCGACTGACCTCAAAAGAACAGAGATCTGAGCAGCCCTGTCTTCACCCCTTCGTTTCTCCCCTTGCCCCCCAATTGCATCATCAGTCCCCTCCTCTCCCCCTTTCCAGCTCACTATAGCCGCAATGACAGACACAATACCGAATCATGATAGATCTTTAACAACGTTCTGTGTTGCTTGCTGGCCTCTGACGAGGAGATAGCAACAGGGGCGCTACATGATTGTATCACCACGATAAATTTAGTTTTCAATCGGAGCAGGCTGAGCGGAGAAGAGAGGGATTGGATGGGGATTGAGATGCGAAAGGGGTGGAGGGGGAGGCTAAGGAAGGGGGCGTTGACGAAAATGATGACGCCCGGTGATGATCCAGTGTCCAAAAAGCCAAATTTGCAGGCAGCAGCGGCTGAAGTCGGCGGCTTTTGTCGCCGGAAGGAACGCAAGTTCCTGAGACGCGCGTTGCCAGTGAGAACGTAAGAGAGCTAATCTGAGGGTCTATTTTCATTTTCGTGGGTAATATGAGATTATCTTTTTTTGCATTTGTTGTTGTGTCTTATTATCTGTCTGGTTGCGTGGACATGGAGTAGAGGGAGGTAATTTCGGCGGAGCGGTGTGGTTCGGTGTTATTTGGAACTTGGGACTTGTGTGTATGGAACATTGTGTACAGTTCAAACACTTCCCATGCAGTCGTTGATCATTTTTGATCCTATCGTTTGATGACCGCTCGCCGGCCAAAACTTCACTGCGACCAGAAATGCCGAGCACCTATTCTTTCGTTTCTCTTTTCCCTTGTGCAAACATGCTCTACATGGCTCAAAATACTTGCGTCGTATATTGGCTTTGATCTTATCTTATACAGATCCTCCACGCCTAGCAAACAATATCCGTACCACCCACGTGATGAGTCCCTCACTTTGTTTTGCTCTTCAGGTCCGTAGGCTTGCTGTACATCCAAATAGCGCAGAAGCCCAAAAAGCCAGATACGGTGGCGGCAATACCCGAAAGCCAAGGCCAGGCTCCGGAAATGACATAGCTTCTGGGCCACTCGTCGTGGGCCATGTGGCGCACGCTGACGGTGTTCTTTTCGTCCAGATAAGTCAAGAAGGGTCGCTTGTAGTTGACTTTAAAGTTAAAGATGCCGTGCTGATCAGGCAGTGTAAATGTGGCGCCATAGACGGTGGCGGAATCGGTGGAAGCAATGCTCTTCAGGTTCAGGCGATGAAAGGGCGAAAGCATGGAGAATTCGAGCTGAAGCTCGTCTGAAGATGGTGGGGTATAAGGCAGCCATGTGTTCCAAGAGTGTTCCGATACGGAGATGCTGTATGACTGTAGAGTAAGTTAGTTTATGTGGCCAAGGTTACTTAAGTTCCCTGGGGTATGCAACTCACGACTTCGTTCTTGATGCGGTAGATCTCGGGGTTGGTCTCATTGTCGCCCTTGAGCTGGTGCTCAATCTTGTTGACCTTCAACACGCCGATTTCCTGGAACGCCCATCCTGAGATTCTCTTGGCAAATTCGCGATTCTCTGTCTTGACACTCTTGCCGCCGAGCCGCGATACCTGGGCATCCAGCCACTTGTCCTGAAGCATCTCGGCCGAGCCCACAACCGCCAGTCGAGCGGAATTACGAGCCTGGAAGACAGACACCAGAGCCAGCTGCTGTCCCGCAGCAAACAGGTCCTCGGGATCAACAGCATCAGCCTGTTCCCTGGGATCATAGCTGTACGCAGTCGAAGGGGCACGAACAACGGGAGTCAGCAGAGCGCCCGACCCCAGCGTGTGGCCCGCACCGTGGGGAAAGGAAAGCACGCCAGGTACTCGGAAGTAATCCTTGACGCCAGGGCGGACACTGTTCGAGGCATCGAGGACAAGAACATCGTGGGTTTCGGCCGCAGAGACGGTATCGTAGTTGAAGTGGTCGACCACAGTCCCAGTCCGCTCAGCGGGCAGCGTAATATCCAACTCGGAGAGAAAAGCGGTCAGAGATGATGAAGTCGGTACCTTAGAGGACAGGGCAACGAGGACGTTTCCCTTGGCGTTGATGAAGTCCACGAGAAGACTGGGAGTCAAGTTCGGGCCCAAGGCTGCAATTGTATTCATCTTATTTAGCCTCACCTCTCGCACCCGTTCCGCACCCAACATTTCTATGCTCGGAGAACGATTACCAAAGAGGTTTCTACTCACCCTTTACCTTTGCCGGCAGGAAGACCAGGTGGTCATAGGTCCTCTCCCCCAGATGAAACAACTGAATTTGTGAACTTCTCGGCGTCTCGTACGAAATCTGGTATCCTCTCTCTAGACATTCTCGTGCATCAGCGATATATTCTATTCGCTGCGTTGGAAGACCGAGTCGGGGCCTTTCCATGCGAGCCTGGCAGTCTACACAGCTCTTTCTTCTGCTTCCCCTTCTTACCTGTCAGGTCTCCAAAGAACTGCTTGTAGCTGTCCTTTTCCGCCACGTTATCCAACACCACCAGCAGGCGGTTTCCAGTCGTGCTCACAGCCGAAACAACAGCGGCTAGGAGCAAGATGGCAATGCTCAGAATCGACTGCATCATGAATGAGCTCGTCACTTGAGCTCGTCGCTCGATCGCCGTATGTGTTGTTTTGACGCGAGGACAAGTGGCTTTGCGCGACCACTTTGTTGGAGATGGATTCGCTCGTCGAGATGGCTGTTCAACTTGAAGCTCACTCCTCTGAGCTCTGGGACTGTACCGAGCTTTGGGGATACGTAGCCTCGCCAGAGCTTCCCTGCGCAATAAATTATGGGTCTATGGCGCCAGGTGCACTGCGCCTCACATTGCTGTCACTGTTTCAGTTCGTTGTGGCGCACCGGAATAGATCTTATTCCGGACCTCCGCCGCATCCCGGATCCCCGACCAGAAGCCAGCATCACTCTGAGTGTACTTCCGAATAACCTCTAATCGTCTGACAATATCTCCACGTTCCCAAACGTACGGCCCCTTGTCCGCTTCCCACTCGTGCTTGTCCCTCTCTTCTTGCCTCTTTCTCGCTATTTCGAATTCTCCCTCCAGTCCGCCATGTCCACACCCCTCTTCTGGTCAACCCCCCTCAGGTACTGCCGCTGGGCTTCTCGCGAAAGACCCGCGCTGTACTGGTCCGTCATTATCGGCCTCGCCGGCCCAGTTGTCATGGTGGTTGTGCCTCCCGTACGGAGATACTTTGGAGATGTCGACCCAGCGCCTGTCCCGTTGACTTACCCCGGTATGTCTTCCTCCATGGTTGCGAAGTGAAGTCGCGGGAAATGAAGGGGCAGACCAGCACATTCATTGTTCGAGGCGCCGCACTGAGACTAACGTGCATAAAACAGTTCCCACTGGTCCCCGGAAACAATTGTCCGGATACGATGACTAGAATACGGATTCTCGATAATAGAAAGGGAAAAGCACGAGGGGCTCTCGCAAAACACGCTGCATCGACTCGTCCTGCGACATTGCGACGAAGGCGCATCTCGTCTTGACCCGTGTACAAGATCAACAGCGCTCCTATCGGAACGTACCATCGATTAGCAAGGGAAGGGGAAAGGAGTTCACTAGAAGCGCTTGGCATGCGCTTGCATTATGTCGAAATCATGTCTTCTTTTATCACGAATACAAATCAAGATTGGCTGCAACTATTCACCCGGTCTGGTGACCCTGTTGCCATAGCCATTGATTTTAGGAATAGATCGCAAGTCCGGGCTGGTGACACCGAACAATCGAGCTACCGACCCTTTATATGCCACGTTGGTCATATCCTGGCAGTGAATTTCTGGTTGATGTTTTATCAAGTATATCTATGATTTCATATGGACGCTGCATTCCATCCACAGGAACCAGCAAACTGTTCAGAACAGCGGATTTTGACCGTAAGTCGGCGGAAGAAGCTTTATCGATCTCCTCGTCCAAAGTTCCATTCGTACTAGACAACGTGTCATCGTCAGCATTGAAATGTGAGCAATGTGTGAGACTACGAATTCTGGATCCAACTTACCACCCTGCCATCTTCGTCTCCGGTATACACGCAAGTTGCCACCGGGGTGATGCAAGTAATTCCAGCGTCTGTGTTCCGATTGTTATCACTCTTGAAGTCGACATGGTCCAGCCTCCTGAGCAGCTCCAATTTCCATTTGCCAGCAGAAACGCACTTGCGCCAGATATTGACCCGCCCCTTGCTGTGCCCAGTGAAGATGAGACTATTCTCCAACCATTCACTGCTGGCACCTTCGTAGAATGCACAAGATTGTACATAGTCCTCTTGTTCTGTGCAGACGTTCTGATCCAGGATGAGCGCTCCATTGAGTGAGTAGAGGAGCACGTTGGGTCCGGAGCACAGTAGGACTTCTCCCGAGATGTTGTTTATGGCAGCACATTCCACATGTCGCACCAGGGGAAGCTTGCGAATGAAGGCCAGTTGGTTGAGATCCCACAAGAACGCCTGGCCATCTGCCGATGCCGTGACGAAGGTGCTGAAGGACTTGCTAACCGCAATAGCTGTGACGAGGGTTTTGTGTCCAAAGACACTCGACCTCGGTTGGAGCTCTACCTGCTTGCCGACAGATGTCTGCACCGTATAGACAGAGACCACACAGTCCTCGCCAGCAGTGATAAGGGTTTTTGAGTCAGCGAAACAGGCGCATGATATTTGTCCAATGTGGAGGTTCTCGAATAGTCCAGCGGGCTGTATCTCTCCAAGGTCAGTTATGCTTCGTTCAAAGATCAAAAGATACTACTGAACGTGAACAGACCTTGCGGTTATCGCTGAAGAAGAATCGAATACTGCTATCTGCATAGCCCCATTCGAGGAATTTGTCATAGGGAGCGAAATTAAGTCGAAATGGGGACGCGCATAGCAGCCGCTCTGTTTTTGAATTATAGACTAGAGATGCGACTCGCTCGTGACTCTCTGCAAGACAATTAGCTTGGATTCCTTCATTTATACACGAATTCAGAGAGAGGAAGTGTCGTACCCAAGAGTGGTCGTGGCAAACAGCTGAGCGAAAATACCGACGAGTCCAGTCGTCTGATCGGGCACTGTGTATGCTCTCGAACAGGATGTGGCTTCGAAAACACTTGATGCGGTGTTTGCCCGAAATTGTGAATGACACCGGCCGTTATAGCCCTTTCACTGGCATCAGCGATTTTGTCAAGGTCGCTTGCACCCGCATAAGAGAGATGGTGGAACACGTTGAGGTTCTCTTCGGCGGCGTCCCCTCTTTGTTTATGCCCAAACACCAGATCAATCCAGTGATGGAGATTCTCGCTCACGTAAGGACTTTCCAGTGCCTCGCGATGTTTTGCGATAAAAATTTGGGGGTCTCCCTTGGCCCAGGGGGGAAGCTCAACGTGATCAACCTTGGCACCGGTGCTCTGCCGATGACCAAAGTCATAATTGTTGACATTTGTCAAGAATTCGGGAAGGCAGAAGAATTCCGGTATCAGCTCTCGGACATCCGTCTTGTTTTTAGACGAGGCCGATGCCCATGTGTCTCCGACGGATTGGAACAATCGGTCTGCGTGGTCGAAGCTGTCGCCTTGTACGAGAAGGTATGACTGAACAAAAGGTGGCAATCGAATGAGATAGGAGCTCACAATCATCGCCGAGGAATAGTGTGTGCCATAATGGAATGGAGTCTGCCCGATTTCCTTGAGAGCACTGTACGTTTCGAGGAACCCGGAAACCCTAGATGGTGTCTGAGCACCCATCGGCTTCGAGAGGTCCCGAAACGTTGCTGGGTCTTCGAGGTCCAGATCCTCGCTTGTGTAGTCCGCGAGAATCCAGGGAAAGACGGGGTATTGTGTCAAGTCGTTGAATGTGCGTCCAGCCATGGTGTTGACCATCATGAGATAGTGGAAGTTTGAAACTTCTCCTTTCTGCCATCGCCTCACGATGGGATTAGAAGGTCCCGAATTGAAGAGAGTGCCAATCTTGGATCCCAAGCCCGCTCCGAACCCTTGAGGAGTCTCATCAAACGTCTTAAGCGCCTCCAGCCGCCATGCGTCCTCGGGGTTCGGCAGGGCATTTGCAGTGCTCGTATGCGGAGCTTTATTGAGCAGCTTTCCGTACACCGTGTCCCGCACACCGGAATTGATCATGGTCAACAAGTAGCTTCGACCGTCAGTGAAGAAAATCTCGATTGCCACATCTCGAAACAGAAATCGTCTTTTAGAGAAGCTGATAACATCATGCCATTTCCAATGTCGAGAATCTTGATCCCGCATGCCAGCATGTTGTCGCTTTTCTAACGTCTTGGCTCCAGTCACAACCATGGTGAAGGGATCCCGCTCTTCCTGAGGCGCCTGCCAAACGTTGACTATCTCCCCACCCACACACTGAAAGACATTATCCATCATATACAGCGCATCTTTCCCAACAATGAGGATTCCTTCGCAAGCTTCGAGGCCAGTAATACGGGACATATTATAAGCTGCCTGAACTTTATCTCCTTGCTGTAGCCGGCGCATTACTTTTCTATTCTTATCTTCGAAAGTATCCTCTGCATCCATTGGATCATTCGGATCTTCTACCAGCTCGAAGTCATCTTCGGGAGCAAAGGGTCCTTCTTGATCGCCTGAAGAGGAGCTAGAATCCACAGTGCTTGCTTGATCGTTTTCACCCAAAGCCTGAGCGGATGGAGATGCACAAGTGAACGCATCGCGGGAAGTTCGAGAGCTCGCAGACGTTTTAGTTTTCAGTGGTGACGATGCAGAATCCAATGCTTTTCCCTTGGAATGATACTTGTCACCAACACCGGACGTGTCGGGGAGGAGTCGCAATCGCATTCGGTTGCGACCTTCGGTCCTGTCGAGTTTCCACTTTAACGCGGAAGATTCGCTGAAAACTGCACCAGGCCTCCGAAGATCCTTTTCCATCTTTCGATATGCCGCACTAAGGTAAGCCAAGTCATCTTGCTGGTCCTGTACCAGCCTTTGGTGTTTGAAGTACTCCGAATTGAATATGCCCTTCATCCATGAACTATTTGCAACATCATGATGCATAAGTGTTCTCTCAGTGGCAAGACCTTCCGAGTACCAGATCCTAAGCTTATCTTTGCGCTTGCAGAGGCGACTTCTGGCCGTATCATACGTCCGCTGATTCTCAATGCTGACGAAATCCTCCCAGGACTTTGCCATATTTCCCAAAAAGAGGCCATCAAGTGACGGCCGGTGCATATCAACCCAAGCGACAAACGTCTCATCGTCCACTTCAGCCAGTTTTTGAAAGTCGTGAGATAGTTGTCGTTGGTCTGGTGACACGCATGACTGTATGAGGGCAATTGTCTCTTCCGGCTTTTGCACTAAGATGATCCGCAGGAAATTGGCTGCCGAACTTCGCAGGTTTCGTTTGCTGTCGATGAGTTTACTGTACAATTGATACCAGAATAGTCGAAGATATTCATCGTCATGACCAAAACATTCGAGGATGGGCATCTGCCAATATGCAAGTTTGTTCATGAAGTCCTTGGCCTCTCTGTCGCTTATCTGGGTGCCATCCAGGTCAGAAAGCCTCAGTAGGATGATCCTCAGAAGACAACTCCGGATAGTAGATAGGGCTTGACTGCATAGGCGCACACTCTTGAGTTTGGATACATCTGGCCTCTGCAGGTACTCCAGAATTGAGCCACTGAAGTCAATCATTACTTCCGCGCCGTCAATGAACCATCCTTCAAATATGGCTTCAGCCATTTGCGAGCACAACCGCGACACATTTGTCAATACGCGAGGCTCGCAAAGCAACTTCTGGTTATGGTGGATTTTTTGCGTAACTTGGCTGAGGACTTTCTTTAGCATGTACGACTCAAAGTAAGCCTGATGTTCTTGAAACCCTGGTGGAACTTTGGTGAATAAGGAAAAGCCGGAAAAGTCTTTGCGATTCCATATTTGGTCTGAGAAGACCCTCAAAACAAGTTCCAGAACACCTTGTAGGATAGCGCTTTCGGTATCCTCGTCATTCCAGTCTTTGAATGCCTGTTCTCGATGTCCCGGCTTTAAAAATTTGAGAGGTGTGGTCTTATGGGCGGTCAGAAGGACAAAGGATGATGCCCGACGCAGAGGAGTGCCTCTAGGCGGAGTCGATTGCGGCGAAGGCAGAGTGTCCACGCTACTGGTACGCACAATTGGTGCAGGAGCGTGTGCTTTACCTATCGGGCGAATGATAACATCGCTGCCCTCGAAAGTCAAAGCTGAATCGCGTGAGTTCAACTCGACTTCTGGAGTGACAGTATCGGTGCTAACGACGCAAGGATAGACACCGGCAAGAAGCATCCGTGTGAACTCTGAAGTGAGGGCAAAGTCTCGAAACCCGGATGATCTCTCTTGCAAGTCTAACAAAAAGCGAATGGCCCCCAGTAAAACATCTTCCTGCGCCGCAAAAGTCTCACTCTCCATTTTCGCCGCTTTCCATTCAAGACATTAGGATAAAGTCCACGTAAGATAAGGGGGGAAAGAGCAACTTACAATTCTGTGAGACATCAAAAGATAAATCTGACATCTCTTCCGAAATGTCGGCTCCTGTACTGCGTTTAATAGGCGATTCGGGGCTGTCTTGATGCTTCATTGCCTCCTTTAAGCCATGCTGAAGCATCGAGGTTATGATGATCAAGGCTTCCGGATAAGCAACCTTCTTCTTCGAAAACGCTGTAAGCAATGAGTTTAGATCAACCGCTCGATCCAAAGCTATATTTGCGACATCGTAACCGAAAAGAATACTGAAGCATATTGGCCACAGCTTCGCATTGCCCCAGAATCGTTTCAGTTTGTTCGCCATGACGATAAAGCCACCAGATTTACGAGAGAACTTGGACGTGTAGCTAGAGCCATGCGTTATAAGCAAACGAGTGAGTATTCTGCAGCCTTGAAGGACGATTTCGGAATCATCCTCCGATAGTAGATACAAGAGCCACTATATGGTGTTAGTAGTGTTGGTAGGCTAGGTAGGTGGGAGCGCGAGCATGGTTTGACTTGCCTTATTCGTAACAGTCCTTGCAAATTTGTTGATGTGGTTCATATTGCCCTTCTCACACAAGATGCGCGAGTACATGGTAAGTACCTGTGTTCCTAGTTGTCGTTTGGTAAGGAACTTTGTCCCTGCCGGGGACGTCGCGGACCTTGCATGTTCTGTGGCGACTTTCATCCGAGCGTCAGGCATATCCGGTTGTGAGAGAGAGATGAGTGGTTTGGAAGGGCGCTGCTTGATCGTAGGCGGCGTGTGAAGAGCATAGGTGATGAACAGAGACAATGATCGCATAACTTCTGGGCTCAAATTTGATTTGACCAGAACCTCAAACGCAAGCATGAAGTGGGTTACAACGTCTTCAGAAACCGCCTCGCCTTTCATGGCATCAAGAAGTCTCTTCACGATTCCTGTTACGCCAAACATTAGCTCGGTACAGCTTCGACTCGAAATATTGAATCACTAACTCATCCTGATCAATCTTCTGCTATTGAACTCATGGTGCTTGCTGTTTACCGAAAACGTCAAGAACTGTTTGTAATATAATTCTTGGATCCTGGGAGCGGACCTCCTCCATATGTCAAGATCGATGAGTAAGATACGATAGGCCAGAGGGTTCACGATGAAGGAATCTATGGGATTCGAGTGGTTGTAGCCAACAAGTTCAAGAATCAAGCTCAGAATGCGAAACATGAGACTGTCACGATCTTCGTTTGATATTGACAGTCGAGCAGCTGCTGATCCACCTGCGATCTGGCTCCCATAGCCAATCTTGAAGCGCAGAAGCATACCCAAGATGCCGTAGCCGTTGTCTCTTTCCATTGCTTCGCTGTTACGCCAGCTATTCCGAATGCAGTGAAACATGATTTCGACAGCCCGTACAGTATCTTCAGCCGTTGTGGCTCTTTCTAGTAGCTTTAAAGCTAGAGGTGTGAATCCAGCTAATCTCCAGAGATTGTCATCGAGATAAGATGGAACTGCAACTACCGGAGTACCGCGAAACGACGCCATGCCTTGGGCTCTGAACAATGCATCTGGAAGGCTGGGAACAGCACAGTTAATGGCCAAAGGAGCGCCTTCTTGATTGGACAGACGAAAAAGATTGCGTGTTGCCACACGAGGAAGCGAACGCAGAAGGCCAGTATCGAGAAACTGCACATTTTCCGGGAAGGTAGCCGAAGGCAGAATACTGAGCATGATCCTGGACTCGGGCAAGACAGCACTCGCTTTATCGCGGATTGCGCGTAGAATATCGGAATTTTCGTCCTTCCCAGGATGAGCGATTTCGTTGCGAAGTCCTAGCATTGCCGAAGTCTCGTATGTCTGGAATCCACCAAGGCTGTCTTGATAATTTCCCTGGTAACGGGGGCCTAGTCCATGATGCACCGCCAGGTAATCATCACTTAACGTGTCTTCAAACAGATGAGCAGAAGCCAAGGACCATCGGGAAAGAACCTGTCCAGGACCAGCTTTGCCACAAAGCTCCCGCGGTGTGCCCAGAAATGCTTGTACAGGATTCGATTTTTGATGAGTCGAGTTGAACGACACAAAACCTTCGTTGTGGTTGTTGGACAAAGGCGGGGGAAGTGGGTAGTTGCAGCGCACCTCTTCTGCAAATTCTCCGTTGACGTACAGAGATGCTTTGCTGGCGGTCATTGCTTTGGGCCGGCGATGTATGACTGCAATGTGGTACCATGTCTTCTCACTGAAGGACACAGACTTGAATCTCACGCTTGGATTTTTCGCGAGAACAGAAGTTTGGAGGATGAAGTTGCGCGTATCTCGCTCCAGGTACATCAGCACAAAACAGGTTTGTGAAGCGTCAAAGACGCCGAATATAGTTGTGTGAGAAGTTGGGTCAAAGTTATCAACGCGAATCCAGGCCGTGAATGTGTAGCCGGTTGTAGACTGAGGAGGAAACGGACAACCGAGTGTGGACAGCTCGAGAGACGAAAAGCCATGCAGGGAAAGATCAAATTGGAAGAATGGAGGTCCAGCATGTTGCGACATCATTTCCAAACAAAAGTCGGCTGCCTCAGACCCGGGGGCTGAAAGTAGTGATTGTGTATCAGCTGGCTGGTTCACACCAAGAACCATGAGCATTTTGCAAATGGTGAGAACTCGTTCGCGTTCAGCCTTTGCTAAAGCCACTTCTCGACCAAAGGCAGCTTGCAAGAATTGAGACAAAACCCCTGTCGAGTGGACGGCAGCGCGATTGTAGATTGAGTCTGAAATGGCACATGCGATTGTTTCCAGCACAAACATGGAGCTGGGCGCAGCATGCGAGCCCGCTTCTCGAGGAATTGACATCCAAAAGCTCACAATCGCTCTGAGAATTTCAGGAAATCGAATCACGGATGTCGATTTGACGATCTCCCTCACTCCCAATCCAATGCTTTCGACTGAGCGGGCCAGCGCGAGTTCCCACTGGTCTTCCACATCGCCAGACGGAGGCTCATCTCGATTATCCTTCAGCAACAGCTTTGCAGGCAACGCATCATCGCAGCCTGGTCGCAAGTCCTTCGCAATTGATTGGCAAAGCAAGTCAAGTGCTTCATCGTCCAGTGCAAAAGCGAACAGTTTGCCAAATACGTGACAGCTTATCCAAGGGTCCGGCTCAGCACCTCCCAAGCCTATACTAGCAATGACTTGCTCCAGGGTTTCCCACCCACCGCCTGCAACTCGGTAGCGAAAAAACCGTTTGTTGCCGGGATGATTGCGCATTGCAGCCGACAAGACGTTCAAGCTAGCTCCAAGAAGCTCGAACAACGACATCATATCCGAATCGCCTCTTTTATGGGGATCGTAAAACCCAGCGTAACAGCGAAGGGCGTCAAGAACGATGTCGAAGCCACGAGCATGACGAAAATCGTCCTGGAGCACAGAACCCTTGGATGCGGACACATGTCGGCCGACATCTTTCAGGAGTTTGATAAGACCGGCTATTTCTGGATATATGTCACCGCCAGAAGATGACGTGACGGTCGAAAATCGGTCGAGGAGTGTGCGCAGGATGTCGAACGACTTGGAGTTTGCTGGGATCGATGCTGAAGTCGAGGACCGGTAGCGTCGAGGAGTGGACGACATTCTCAAGGTTCCTAAGAAAAGCCTATGGCATTCCAGTAATCTCTTCCCGGAGCCTTTCTCAAGGCACCAGGCTGGGACAGGCCAGTAGCAGCATGAAAGAGCCAGACGTGCAAGAGCAATTGATATCGTGGTGGTGAAGCGGATGATGGGAGGCTGATGGTGCTAAGACGTGGGGCTTTCCCTCTTTGTTCAGGGAGAAAGAGCTAATAAAGCTTGGACAGTATTGATGCATTAACCGCGCCGGAAAGGCTGCAAAGCAGCAACATGAGAGTCGCGAGAAGCCGAGGATCCTTATCAATTGGTGTACTTGCAGCAAGCAAGAGTCTTGATTGAAAGCTTCCTCTATCAAGATGGATTTTGCAACCGACGCCAACTCGTGCCTCATGGCCTTGCCAGCGAGAAGTGGCTCTCATCGGCAGCCGACTCCAGCTTGTGGCTGAGCAACGCACAAACAAAATATAGCATTTCGATGTCTCAACAGCAGCATAAACGGAATTTTGTCCTGGAGAAGGAAAATACGGCAAATTCGCTGATGAATGAGCACTGCGATGCTCAGCTGGTTAAATAAAGCCGACATCATAATTAACGGACACTACGGGTGCGCAAGTCGCCTGGGAGACGGACCTGGCGTTATCATTGGCCAACGCAGGCGGCGGTACAGCGTGGCGGGAAAAACCAGAGATTCAGATGATTTCCATTCTTGATGCTATTTAGCAGAACAAGAGCTTGACTCATTTATGGGCGAGAACACTGGATGCCTACATCATTATCTGCTTCGAAGGTCGGATAAGTACCGAAGGTATCAGAGCATGAAAGTTCAGACTACCTATACGTAGATGCAACCTTCCAAGACGTTGGCCGTTAGCGCTGGCGGGCATATGATGATGTACCTACATACATCAATGAAACGGCACGTGTCAACCGCCTTGCCTTGATCATTGATGGCATATACATAATACATAATCAGCCAAGAAATCAGGCGGATGACGCGATGTGGACTTCGAAGTGGCCGATGACCAGTCGTATAAGTGTAAGAGCCCACCAGCGATGGGCTTACTAGCAATACATACATACCTACCTCTAGAGTGCATGTAGATACGTTAGGTACTTAGGTGACAACATACAAATTATAGGAGGTGTACCTACCTACCTAGGCGTGTAGAATTTTGTCTGCATTGCTGCAGAGACCTCCCACTCTGAAGTTTGTAACTAGGTATTGAAATTCGAAAGACCGCGAGGGGGCGCAGCGCTATACCTAGGTAGTTCCCCTCACCACAATCATTGCATGAATGTCGATTGTGGCGAATGTTACTACACAGCAATGAGCATTGAACCCTCCAAGTCCAAGGTGTTTCCGAGACAGGAGGCTCGTACCCCTGCGTCCACCACAAGCAGGCTCCGAGAATGGAGCTTGTTTCGGCTCGAAGGAATCGCAGACTCGCAGTACATACATGTAGTCGGAGCTTCCTCAACAAAAATCCGGAGCGCATGGCACGATTCGGGAAAGCTATCGGTAGATACATAAGGTCATACTCGGCAAGGTCTCTCGCGCCTTTCGATCAAAGAGTTTTCCAGAGGGGCTGCTCAGAAGAGCTGCGGCTGACTGTGATGATGGAGTCGGGCACTTTGTCGTTTGTCTCGCGCCATTCGTTTTGAATCATCCTTCATCTGCGATAAGCACGCAGTGCGGCAATAGCCTACCAGACCATATACCATTGCCGGCTCCAGCTTCATCGTTGGTTTCTACGTATACATTGATGTTGTTTCAACTTTCATGTCAGCTGGGCTCTCTCCGACTAGGGTAGCTCAGGTATAAATGTACCAGCTTCGATGAATTGGAGCTTCGTTGTACACACGACACATACGGATCATTGGATGCCAGACTCGATACGAGAAGGTTGCACGAGGCTCTCGGAACTACCTGGGAATTCCGTCGGCTCTTTGTCTGAATTAATTCGTCGTGTTTCCATGATTCCAAATTCTGATGCTCTCATGGCCCTAAGTCCGCCATCTTGTTGCGTGCCGGTCCCCGGATGATAACTTGATGCATCGTTTGAGTCGCACTGCCGCGGGGGAGGCGAGTGCCTGCACCTTCTCCGCGTTACGTCTCCACTTCTACATGCCTCGTCGGATTGGCTGAAAGTAAGCCCCAGCCCCACCGCACTGGGCGCGTGGCCGCGGCGATCAAGATGGGGGATGGCGCTAAGCCCAAAAGAGCACTTCGGCCCCCGCTGTCCGCTGCCGCAAAAGCGGCCAGTCATTGATGGATGCGTCACTTGCTTGTGCGAGCTTGTCACTGGCTCCTTCGGCCTGCCCTTATCTACTCGTCCAGCCGTGCCTCGACAATTGTCTCTCCCTTCTCCTCTTCACTCAGTCATCCGAACCACCCAACGCTCTCCAACTGCACGCTTCATTCGGTTGGAGACTATATCGCGTTTTATTCTTTGAGCGTCTTTGAAGCTCATCTGCAGTCGCGTCCTCTGCCCAACATTCGGCTTTTGGGTAGCGTCTCCCCACCTTACGCCAACGTCTCGTCAGCACTCGAATCTTATCAAGATGAGGACCGTTCTCGCTATCTCTGTCGTGGCTGTTGCTCAGGCAGCATTCAATATCGAAACCATCCATCAGGGCTCAGCCCCCGTGCTCAGCTCCTTGCACGCAGACGTCGTTCCCGACTCCTACATAATCAAGTTCAAGGATGGCGTCGATGAGGCCAAGGCCGACCAGCATCATGCCTGGGTGCAGGATATCCATGAAGGTGATGAGGAGGAGCGATTTGAGCTTCGAAAGCGAAATCTAGGCCCATCTGTTGATGCTTTCTCTGGCACCAAGCACACATATAACTTTGGTGGTTTCAAGGGTTATTCCGGTCACTTTCACGAGTCTGTCATCGAGAAAGTCCGCAACCATCCTGATGTAAGCCTTCCATTTTCGTCTGAAAACATTGATTTGCACATGACTGACCCCATAATAGGTTGAGTTTATTGAGAAGGACAGCATTGTCCGCACTATGCTTCCCCTTACTTCTGAGCACTCGGTCCAGGAAGACAAGTGTGAGCCCGGGGACACGGAGAAGCAAGCTCCTTGGGGTCTTGCTCGCATCTCGCATCGCGACTCTCTGAGATTTAGCAATTACAACAAGTACTTGTATGCCACCGAAGGTGGCGAGGGGGTCGATGCCTATGTCATCGACACCGGTACCAACGTTGACCACGTCGATTTCGAGGGTCGTGCCAAATGGGGCAAGACGATTCCCTCTGGGGATGAAGACGCGGATGGCAACGGTCACGGAACACATTGCTCTGGTACCATTGCTGGCAAGAAGTATGGTGTGGCCAAGAAAGCTCACGTCTACGCTGTCAAGGTCCTCCGCTCCAATGGCTCCGGCACCATGTCCGATGTTGTCAAGGGTGTTGAATTTGCCGCCAACCGTCACGAAGAGCAGGTTAAGGCTGCCAAGGACGGGAAGCGCAAGGGTTTCAAGGGCTCGGTCGCCAACATGTCTCTGGGCGGAGGCAAAACGTCAGCTCTTGATGCTGCGGTTAATGCTGCGGTCGAAGCTGGACTTCATTTCGCTGTTGCTGCTGGAAACGACAACGCTGATGCATGCAAGTACTCTCCTGCAGCCGCCGAGCTTCCTGTCACAGTTGGTGCCTCCGCTCTGGACGACAGCCGTGCTTACTTCTCCAACTACGGCAAGTGCACCGACATCTTTGCCCCCGGCTTGAACATTCTTTCCACCTGGATTGGCTCCAAGTACGCTGTCAACACCATTTCCGGGACTTCCATGGCCTCCCCTCATATTTGCGGTCTGCTAGCATACTATCTCTCCCTCCAGCCCGCCAGTGACTCCGAGTACTCTGTTGCTTCCATCACTCCTAAGCAGCTCAAAGATACGCTTATCAAGATCTCTACCGAGGGCGTTCTTTCCGACATCCCCTCTGACACACCCAACAAGATTGCTTGGAACGGAGGCGGTTGCAACAACTACTCCAAGATTGTTGCCGCTGGCGGTCACAAGTCAACTTCCCAGGCCTCTGAGATGAAGAAGGTCGAGAAAGTTGTCAAGGATGAGGCGCAGGATGTATCTGTCAAAGTCATCAAGGGCATCAAGCATCTTGGTGCGGAGACTGAGAAGCTCGTCGAGAAAGTGCACAACGTCATCGACAAGGAAATCGAGCACCTCATCTCCGAGCTTACTATATAATCCGAGCCTACTATAGAAGAAGATCTTGGAGAACCATGAGCTTTTGATGTTCATACGTGATTTCTAGTCGGCATAGTATTCATTCAGATACCGAGCCGCGCATTGAGACGTGTTCACTGATTCATTTATCTCTTTTTTGTCTATTATGGTTGGTTGGTTTCGTCTTTGGTCAAAGACAGGATTTGCACGGACTGTCTCGCTTATAGTAGCATCAATATATTTCTTTTTTTTGCCATCGCCATTCTCTGCTCGCCTTCGCTAGTTCCGTTTTCGCAAGTTGGATGACTGAAAGGAGCATTTCATTCATCATTTACGCTTCTTGTGCGTGCCTGCCTAATCAGCGACAGCGCGGTCGAAAGTAAGCAGAAAACCTTGTGCTAAGACGAATGGACTTGCTGCGGCTTTTGCATCTGGGTACTCGACTCCGCCTGTTTTTCTTCTGGTAAGTACAACCGATGCAAACAATGGGTGTGTGCGATGAAGCAAGCGTTTGGCAACGAGTTCCCCCTTTCCAGTTGAACGAGATCATGACAGACTTGCCGTCAGCTAACAAACGACTTATCGCTCCCAAAATACGCGCCCTCCTTATTTACACACAACCATCCCCAAATACGTTTAATTTCCATTTACCATTTCTCAAATCAATACTGCATGCAGCGAGCCGTTACTCACGTCGCTAGGCCAAATACATAAGCACAATCCCATTATCTGGCTTATGCCGGACGATGTTGCGACGCAATAGCTCTCGCAGCGTTCATAAACGACCACTTAGCCGCAGCAAGTCTTCCAGTTCTATCGTGCAGGAGTCTGTCATTAGCCACGTTTCCATTGATTCAGCAGTTGCTGAGAGAGACGCTCATATCGCTGCGAACCTCTCTTATCATCGAGCCCATTGCTTCCACAAACACGTTGTACAGCAAATTTGTTCCTGCAGACAAGACTCTGGACCAATAGTCATGCTACGGCGAAGTGCAAGCGTTGATGGCAGGCTCGAGAGGAAAGCCGGTGACGGCACCGGGAAGAAGCAGAGTGTAAGGTTCACGGGTCCAACGGCCAAACCTCGAAGACAGCTTGCTAGCCGAGCAATACCAGTGATTCGCAACTCGTCTACGTTCGTTGACCAAAAACCAAGTCGGCAACTATCAGGTGGTGTAAGGGTGCTTGCGAAGTCCAATGATACTCACGGTAACCCTGCCGCTTCTATCATCACTTCCTTTTCTGAAACGAAATTTCCAAATACTTTGCGGAAGTCCAAATCGATGTATAGTCAGTCGACCCTAATGACGCCAACTTACTACGGTAGCTACACGGAGCCAGTATCTATACAGCATGCCCCAGAGGTATCGTTAGTTCTTCCTGTACAACCACGGGAGGACGAGCAGCTGCAGTTTTCCATCAGAAGAAGTCTGCGCGCTCCCAAGTCCATGAGCTATCTTGACTATCGGATGGGCCAGGCAGTCGGTGAAACCGTTGATGTCAAGGCAGATGGACTGCTCGGCCCTGTGAAAGAAGCTTCTTCATCCAAGGGCGGCAGTAGTTCTTTTCATCGCCTGAAGTCTCACTCATCCATGTTTTTTCGTGGCAAACATCGGCGGCTGGAGAGCTCGATGGAGACGTCTCGGTCATGCCGCAACAGCAGCGACCACAGCGCCGCACTTTCCTCTGTGTTCTCCGGTGGCAATAATTTGACGATTTCGGATAAGTCTTCTGGCATCCGTTTTACGGCAAGGCGAGTGTCGAAAAGCGTCAAACACAAATTGAGCAAATTGTTTGGGCGGCCCAAAAGCACGAATGCAAGTGTGAATGAGACGGGGGCCGCCAACGTGCTGCACGACACAGACAGTGAAAGTTATTGCGGCCACCCTGCCAATGGTAGCCCGTCTGTCGAAGAAGCGTCGATTTCGAGAGTAACTTCGCATATTCCATCTCTGCATGCAGTTCCATCGTATCAACAGATGCGGTCACGACAGGGGAGTCTAGAAAGCGTACAGTACGAGGAGCACACAGACCTAGATCAAAAGTCCCGCATTACTAGCTGGACAAATTCAACGGTCAACACGGTTGCGAGCTACGAGGAAGATGATGAACGGGATTTTCAGCGACTGTCAGTCATCAAGGAAAATGGCATGCACGTTCCGTCGAGTTCTCGAACCGGGCCGCGCGAGGATTCAGCACACGGTGCGGCCCACAGCGCGAGGGGTCCGAATATGGTGATTGATAGCCAGAGAGTATACTCGGCTTTGATGAAGAAGTTGAAAAGTGAGGCGAGCACGTCTGGCGACGGTAGCCCAAAACCTTGCCATCGTTCCAAGCTAGTTTCTCTCAAAACTGTACCACCGAGACAGAGCTCTCTCGACAGAGCAGAAGCTTGGTCGCCACGTACGGTACGGGACATTGGAACCGACGAAGACGATGTGTTTGAAGATTCAAGAGAGTTTGCGTCGATCAGGGTTCCAAGTTCCTCTCTAGGCAACAGGCCTGAAGCACTTTGTGGCGACGGAATGAACAGAAGCGCTTCGTACAAAGCCTGCCCACATCCTATTGCTGGTGACGGAAAAGGAGTGTCACCATATTGCCCAGCCTCCGTCCCAGAATCAGCTTCGAAGAAGTCACGCGTCCAGGCTGAGCGCAGCTCAACGTTCTCGTCAAGCCCCAGCAGCTTTCTATTTCGGACCAGAAGCCCATATCGTCGAGCACTTCAACGCAGCATTCAAGAGCACCAAGACACTGGACATACGCATGCTCTGGATACGAGATATTTGAGCACGCTATCCGCGCTGACCCTGCCGACTCGCTGTCCGAGCACGCTGGGTTCAGAGCGAGACGTACGTCTCACGTACGCCGAGAGCTTTTATTCCTTCGCTTCTGAGGATCTTACCGTCTGCCACGCACCCGACGTCGCTGCGGACCCCATCATGGAAGAGGGCGCGGAAGAGGACGTCGAGGACGCACAGAAATCAAGCACGGTGCATAGTCTAGAGACGCCTTTGGAAGATCGTGACATCTCGTCAGCAAGTTCAGTGGAGTGGAAAACATGGCTGAGCTCTCATGTATCTAAGCTAGAGGATTTGCACATCACGACAGCTTCTCCAGGCCTTGAAGCAGCTATAGGTTTTGGTACCTCTGCTGGACACGTCCGAGAAAGTGCGGAAATTGAATCGCCCGCTGACGTCTCCAAGGCCACTGGCAATTATACAACACAAGATGTCTCGCCACGGGAAGAACACGCGAACAGCTCAAACACTCCTACTATAGAAATCCTCACTCGCCCTGGAGACACTGACGAGGCACCGCCCGTGATCTTTGAAGACCCGGAGAACGCAAGCAAGGACTTGGAAAAGGACGACGCAGAAGATGGCTCCCCACTTGCACCGCCGCCTATACCAAACCGCAACGTCCTTCGCACTGTCACATCTTTGCCCAATGTCGACAACGAAGCGGCAATCTCAAGCTCTGTGAAACGCAGAAAAAATATCACTCACAGGCGATCGATGAACAACATTCCTACGTGGGTCCCATTGATACAAGACGGCACACACGAGAAGCGCCGTGATCAGGAAAATGAACGACGAGATGCTCCATCTTCGAAAAACTCGACGCCTGGAGGTCGTGCAGCCGTCACACGGGAAGAGTGTCTGAATGCAAAGACTGGCTCTCCATATAAGTCCAAGACGAAAACTGTTACTGTTCCACAAACTCCTGTCGGGCATTTCATTGGTCCAGGCCCAGCCAATGTGCCAGACACTTCCAAATCGGAATGGGATGCGCAAGTACGGGGAAGCAGGCGCATGGTAGATCTTTTTCTGAGCAGCCGGCGAAAGGCTATTGAAGGCCCGATGTCGCGCAACGGAAGCGAAAACTTTTCCGGTGCATTTTTGTGATGACGTCCACGTCCACAAAGTTTTGTATATGTATTATTGGTGCTGTAATTCGGGATAGACTCAAAGTAGAGGTAGAACTGATGCACGTAGTGTTAAACAGGTGCAGATTCAAATCGAGCCTTGTACCCTGAATGCCCTTGGCGCAATTCTCTTCAATCATGAGCGTGACATCGTAAATATGTAGTATACAACAGCCCTCGTATTCCTTTTTTTTTTTTTTTTTGGTTCAAGAATTGAAGCTTCAGTCCAAGTCGGAGGATCTATCCGAAGACGCAGGACTAACATGCACTTCCCACAGCTTAGCCAAATCCTCCGGATACGACCTCTTCCTCTCCTCATCCACCCACTTCCCATACTCAACATGCGTCACCTCCTGACCCAGCACCCCCCTCGGCGCACCATGCTGCAAGACCAACTCGATAAAATCATACGACACGCACACATATTCCCGCAGCGCAGCCTTGGTATCCAGATCAGCCCCCGTAGTCCAACTCAAAAGGAGTGGTTTCAGGAGAGGCGCATCCGTCACACTGGGATGACTTGTACCCAGGCTGGTGAGGAACCAAGCTGCGCCAGTAGCGCGGAGAACCTGCCGGGCAAGATCGCGAACAGTATCAAAATGGGGACGACCAAAGAAGAGGGGGTGGGTGCGAGACCAGGAATTGGAGTGGATGATGAGGAGAGGAGTAGTGATTTTGGTGTTTAGGGGGCCGGATTCTTTGCCTGGGTCGAGGATTATGGCTGCGGAGGGAGGGGGGAGCTTGGCGGGGGAAGAAGTGGGAGAGGAAGTAGAAGAGGAGAAGACATAAGATTGTTTGAGGAACTGCAGCGCGCCGGTGGCACCGTAGGAATGTCCCGCTACAATGAGCTTGGTCATGTCGATGCGCTGCGCAAAGGTGTGGAGATGTTGGCCCTCGCCGCGGGAGGATATGAGGGATTCGTTGGCGTGGATGGCCTGCATGGTGGAAATGGTGGCTGCGATTTCGGCATCTCGGAAGGCGAGTTGCTCGATTTTGAGTTGCGGGGTCGTCATGGCGGATTTGTTGGCTAGGAGGAGGTCTGATTCTTGGAAGTGAAGAAGGTGGTGGGTGGTGGATGATGGGGATGTAGTGCCAGGCGAGGACGGGGTGACAGGTTTCATGATTAGAGAGCCTGGACAACTTCCGTCTCGGTGCTCTATGGCGGCGACGATGATGCCCCGGCTGGCGAGCTCGCCGAGATAGTGTGTGTAGTCGGTCCTGGAGCTCGCCGTGCCGTGGGAGAAGACGAGGAGTGGGAATTGGCGGTTATGGGTGTTGTCGGAGGGAGAAGGAGAACGCGCCGACAGAAGCGGTGCGTCTACCTCGGCGGGGATAGTGATGCCGCCTGCGATAGCCCAGAGAAAGAAGGTAAAGATTGGCCTGACCAAGGCGTTGTCGACGTGCGCAAACTTGGCGTATCCTCTTGCTTTCAGACTGATAGGCTTCGGGATCCAATAGTGCCGACGATGGGGCAATTGATAGTCCCGTTCCGTGGGATAATATAGCGTAAACAGCACGGTCTGTAGCTCAAATGCCGGAGATCCGTCCTCCTTGAAGATGGAATCCGATACGAGCCGCGGCTCCGGCACGGCCACTTCGATATCCATCGTGCCCACGGCATGGGGCCCTGAATACGCCGGGAGCGGAGAGGCAAAGGGTGGCGTTTGCACGAGAAAGACGCATATGAGGATATAGAGAGTCGGTAGCACGACGAGGAGGATAATATATCGCCGCCGCCACCGCAGAGGTCGTCTCAGCAAGGTGATCACTCGGGAGGGTACGGCTCGGACGACGGCCCAGACGGCCAGAAGCACGTTTTGAAGTCGTGATTGTGGTGGTGGCAAGAGCCATCTGGGGAGGCGTTTTTGAGGAGTACTAGGTCCATGGTCTGGGGATGTAGCACCTAGGAGCGGTGCGTCTGGGTCGGAGAGGTCGGACTGGTCGGAGATGGAGTCGAGCTCGAAGGTTGGGGATGGGGGATCTGACGCGGGCATGCTTGTTTTGCGTGTGTGAAGGAGAATAAGCAACGAGAGATAATGTTGTTCTCTATTTGTCGTGCTCCTTTTCCCACTCTTTTCATGTGGAATCAGTGCCGCTTGCTAGTTCTTTCCCCAACTCTGTTTTTTGTTCAGTCACTGGATGTAGCCGGAATTGCCTGATGGCCGGGCGCGAGAAAAGGTGAGGTTGGAATTGGGTTGGCGTGAATGACGGATGGTGAGTCGGTGACGTTTACAAGTGGGGCGCTCGCTGTGTGGCTCATGAACCCTCTGGGAGATCAGACGGAAAAAGGGTCTAGAAATCATAAAGAGTATTGTTATTTCTACCACACCATATTACTACATATTCATACCACCTGTCCCACTAATTTCCCTTTTCGGTCCACCTTTTTCCGTCGCGCCGTACACCCAGCTACCGGCCACCGCATTGTACACATGGCAATTGCACGCAATCTTTTCTTCCATGCAAATCCTATTCTTCAACAAACGAGAATTTTGCCCATCACGATGGAGCCCCAACGAACACTCGAGCTTGCGGACTACGACGCTGAAGCAGAAGCTATGCCTGCTAAGTGCTCAGCAATCATACACAGAAGGAATGTCGGCGGTCGCACACCAGACTGCCGCAGTCGACTCAATTGGACCCGTTCGATGATCTGATTATGCGACTTC